>JANHFT010005370.1:54276-71165 GCA_032467955.1 Pseudoxenodon macrops | reverse complement strand
AATGAAATTTGAAAAAGAATTGTTAATTGCATATGGAAATGAAATTTGAAAATGAATTGTATGGAAAATAAAAAACTGGCCAAAAAAAAAAGAACTCCAATGTCCCTTCCAACTCTGTTATTCTGTAGGGTGAGGAGATGTTCCTCTTTGGAACCTCACAGAATCCATTTTCTATTTATACTGTATATAATTTACTAGGAAGGTAGGTTGCAGATGGGAAGGATGTAGGGACATGTGAATGGTCTGGCAAACCCCAAAGCATATGAAAGTCATATAAAATAATAAAATATATATTACTACTCTTGGAATATAGGTAGCTCTCAACTTACAACCATTCATTTAGCGACTGTTCAAAGCTACAACAGTGCTGAAAAAAGTGACTTACCACCAGATCTCACATTTAACAATCATCACCAGTCCCAAGGTCACATGATCAAAATTCATGCGCTTGGCAACCAGCATATTGTTATGCTGACTGTAACATCCTGGGGTCAGTCTTCCCAGCTGGCTTTGGACAAGTCAATGGGGGAGAGCAGAGACAGATTCAATTTAATGACTGCATGATTGACTCAACTACTACCAGTGATTCCCTTAATAACTGGCAAAAAAAGGTTGTAAAATGGGACAAGAGTCACTTAACTATCACCTTGCTTAGCAACAGAGATTTTGGTCCCAATTGTGGTCATAAGTCGAGGACCACCTGTATGGCACCATGTTAAATATTATCGTGCGTTATTTTTTAAAAATGGGAGGCAGCAGGATTACCATCAATCCCGATTCTGATCCTTGTTCTTATGTTCATTTGCTCCTAGGGAAATGAAAAGAGGTTCTGAGGAGATGAAAAAAAATTATATCAGAGGTAAAGACTATTATCTTCAACTGCATTTTTTTGAAAAAATCTGTATATATGAGGTTATCGGGCAAACAATATTTCTTCGGCGGAAAGTCTGCTGCTAAAATCTTTCGCTTGTTGGAGACAAACATCAATGACCTATGCGAGAGAAATAGAAAAATTACAAAATTTGTAGAATCAGAAATGCTTTGTGAACAATCTTGTTTTTTCTGACCAGATCTTTGATGAAGATTTATCTGTTCGCTAATTCTAATTTTATCCTTTAAAGTAGATATGTTTTCCTATATCCTCTCCTTGATTCTGCTGTTAATTGACCATTGATTAATGTGTTCACATCCAAAGACAAACACTTTCAAATAGCCAAGATCAATGTGTATATGTAATGAGGCAAACAATCCATTTGGAACATAAAAACAATAAGGGTATTGCCAGTTGTGTCATTAAGCTATTATCATGTTTGGATTACACCTTCTGGTCAGTGAAGTGGTTGATTAAATAAAGCCTTTCTACTTGATTGCTACAAGACAACAACACTATAATTGCTGTTACTTTCCCTACCATTTTGAGCCACAAAACAAACAGAGGAGACTCTTGCCTTTGGCAGTACATTGTATAGGCTGTCAGAAAATGTTTGGATATCACATTAGAATATGCAAATAAACTCCATTTTTCTCAGGCACAAATTGGCAATGTAGTATCCTCCAGAGGTATTGAATAGAACAACTGTTAGGTTCCAGCCAGTGTAGCCACTGATGAATTTTCAAGTCTTAGGTTCAATTTATTTTCCTTTCTAAATCAGTTTGCAATCTCATTTCAAAAGGGGAAAAAAATCACAGGAAAACTCAGGTATATACAATTTTGAAAATAATTCTACTTAATATAACCAGGGTGGGAGGGGAACGGGGTGAGAGTTCATTACCATGTATGAACCTATATTTTATACCATGTAGCATAATATATATCTTTACCTAACAATAAGGCTGAGGAAGAATTCACATTTTAAAATAAAACGTTCACTGATACCAAAATACACTTTGAATTAATTTAGCACTTCTATAATTATTTGAGATGCATTTCTTCAATTCTCAAACAATGTCAACACTATGGAAAAATGTCCCTAGAAATGTCTGTTACATAGCATCCTTTTCTTTCATCAGATGTAATTAGAAAAATTGCATGAATTATTGCTGGGTTGCTCACAGGTTAGTATGCAAAAAGGACCAATAGGTTCTATTCAAGCCTCCATAACTTTTTTTGTAGTTTCTTAACTGCTCCTTCATTCCCTGATTCATACAGGTCTCCTCTAACACAGTCTTGATATGCTCAGTCCATTAGACAGCTTCAGCAGTTTCACTTCCCTGCAACTCAGTAAAATTTTCTTCACTGATTTCCAATTAGTCCATTCCATGTTTTTCCACCTGCTGGTCCTTTCTGTAGACCTCTCTTTCTCATCTTGCTTGCACCTCTCAGACCTCAGCTGAAATTTCCTCCTCCATCTGGAACTAGATTCACCTCCACAAAGCAACCCCAACCATTCCTTTGCCTATGAGATCTGGCCACTTTATATACTTTCATCAAAAGGGAGATGTGCCTGCTCCCAGTTGTCTTAATTAGGTATACAGCTTCTTAGCATCTATTTGACAGGTTGTATGATTTTTTTGCAAAGAGGCAAAAAATAATAATAATATTGAGATAGTTTGGCATTCTTCCCAATAAGGACATCTTATTCTGCCACAGCTATGTTAGCTGACTTGCTTCACCAGATTTTCTAGATTTTTATAGATTAAAATCTTAAATCAGGGACAGGAGAGCAACATTACTTTCTTCTCTAGCTATGCTCAGTTTCCAGCTTCTCCTCCTTCTCTTCTATAATTTTTCCTGCAGTACTCAAAGACAAAGCCTTTTCCTTCTTGGCAGAAAGGAGGGGAGACAGGGGTTGCATAACCAGATTTTTTTTACATGGGCCAGGATATGCAACTGACCCATGTAATATAGATTTCATCTCTAAGATTAATTTGAGGAGGCACCAACAGGAACAGGGAGTGTACCTATGTTTTCTTCGAAGCACATTTTCATTTTTGGATCTGAGTGATTTTGCATCATGAGTTTTTGCTGGTCATCCTTCTCCACCTACTTACATGTAGATAATCCTCTCTCATTTACACCTATAAAGATCAGAATTCTACAAACAATGCTATTCTCTGTGACACTCTATGGAAGCAAAAGTTGAACTTCAAAGAAGCAAAATAGGAAAAATATTGATGCCGTTGACCTTGATGTTGGAGAAGACTTCATGAGGATACCATGGACAGACAAGAAAAAAATTGATGGATCATGAAACAGGTCAACCCAAAATTCTCACTCAAAATTATTCTATTTTGGACACTATATCAATGCCCACTTTCTGGAAAAAGCTTTATTTCTTGGAAAGATGGAAGAAAAGAATAAAAAGGACAAGCAGAACCAATGTGGATGGATTCAGTTATGGTGGCAATAAGCACAGCATTGAGAGATTTGAAAGAACATATTAAGGATATATTGTCACACAGAAAATCTATGTGGTTGCTAGGAGCAAAAATGACTTGATAGCACATAACCAATGAATTAATCTTTCACATTCTTCCTAGCATGTCATGTCACATGATCTTATTCTGTATTATTCCCTAAAAATTCCATTCTGCCATGTTTGTAATGTGGAAAAATAGAAGATTTGTGAAAGTATAAGGCAAGCATATTTTATAAGTCTCATAACTGGAAGAGGATCCAGTTCTAGACTTAAGGCAATATTTTTATATAATTATACCTTATGGTATATTTATATTAGTAGTATGACTAAGATAAAAGTCTTGACCTAGTTTTCTTTAAAAGCTTATGTGTCTTTTTCCACTCTACCTCACTCTGCTTAGCAACCATCATACACTTTTTATCATAAGCACCACTTAAAAGCAGGCATACAGGTAGTAGCTTTATGTCTATATAAAGTGACTTTCAGTTAAAGGTTGGCAGGATGACTCAAGATTTCTTTATTATTTCATGAGTTCCACATCTTTTAAATTCCAGCTCAGCTGAAATAATTTTTAGAACTAAAATATGCAAAATGTTGTAGTTCCTCATAGCCACAGCAAAGTTCTGTATATTTACTTTGTAAACAAAGCAATTAAAATTAGTGTTTCTATGAATGAGTAACAATTACTCTTCTATAGTTTTTTATTGATGAGCCTGAATAGGTAAATTCATAAATAAAATATATGACTAATGGAAGGTGATACTGGAGACCTTTCTTGCCATGTAATTGCAGAACCATTGTACCATATCTTTCAAAAATCCTTTGACACCAGGGAATTACATGAGGATTGGAAAAGAGCTGATCTTCAAAAAAGGGGGGAAGACCCAGGAAACTACAGTCCAATCAGCCTAACATCTGGCCTGGGAAGATACTGGAAAAGATAATAAAAAATAGATCTGTGAACATTTAGAAACAAATAAAGTTATAACTAAAAGCCAGTGTGAGTTTGTTAAAAACAGATCATGCCAAACCAAACTTATTTCATTCTTTGACAAAGTGACTAAATTAGTAGATCAGCAATAGTATACTTAGTCTTTGTCAAATATCATGTTGTAATATACGTAGTCTTCAGCAACGCATTTGACAAAGTAGACCACAACCTACTTCTTGGTAAGCTAGAAAAATGTGGGGTAGACAGTATCACCATCAGATGGATTTGTAACTGACTGACAAACCATAGTCAACGAGTAGTCTTTAATGGTACCACATCCACATGGAGGGAAGTAAGCAGAAGGGTACTGCAAGTTTCCATCTTAGACTCAGTACTCTTCAATATCTTCATAAATGACTTAGATAAGGGAATAGAAGAAAAATTTGTCAAATTTTCAGATGACACTTGGCAGGAATAGCCAACATCCCAGAAGACAAATGTTGGATCCAAAAAGATCTTGACAGACTTGAACAATGGGTTCTATCCAACAACATGAAATTTAATGTTGAGAAAAGCAAGGTTTTATACTTAGGCAGAAAAAACCAAAAGTACAAGTATAGATTAGATGAGACCTGGCTCAAAAATAGTAACTGTAAGAGGGGCCTTGGACTCCTAGTGGACAATCACTTAAATATGAGTCAGCAGTGTGTGGTAGCAACCAAAAAAATCTAATACAATCCTTGGTTGTATAAACAGACGCATAAAATAAAAATCACATGAAGTATTAATACTGCTTTATAAAGCCTTAGTAAGGCCAGCCCTGAAATAGTGCATCAAGTTTTGGTCACCACATTAGAAAAAAGATGTTGAGACTTTGGAAAAAGTGAAAATATGATGTTGTATACCTTTTCCTTCACTCTTTTGAAGACAGCAAAGTTCATATTTTGGACAGAGATGATCACTGGTTTGAAAGAAGGATCAAAGAGGTCATCTCTCTCAATAGAGGACTATTCATTTTTATCTATTTTATCTATTTATCTCATCATCTATCTGCAGTCTACAGCACAATGCTTTCAGCAGTTCCAAGAAGGCTCCACACCTATTTGCACTACTCAGGTGATCCTGAGATAAACCTCCAAGTGGCTTGAATGATACTCTAAAAGAAAGCAAATTACCAGCTGTCTACAAGGGATATAAATCCTTCCATTCCCCACCATCCAATCAGAGTGGAAGAAGCTTCTTGAATGAGAAGTGAAATGTCTTCAAAGCAAAAAAAGAAAGTTCAGTTGCTTCTTGGGGGGAAAAACACAATATAAAGGGACAATATAAAGAAATGAAAAGCTATGGCAGCAACTGTAAAATTCTCCTGAGAAAATTTTAGATTTTGTTTTAATGGAAAACTCCTAATCCTTTAGCTCTCCTAATCTGAAGACAAGAAATTTATTAATGACTCTACAATGTAAAAAAAAATTCTAATAAATTCTAATAAGAATTTCTGCAGCATTTCGACAGTGAATTAATTTCACTGGAGGAAAATCAGAACCAGACACAAAAATTCTTCTTCAGCAGCCAGATGGTGCAGGTGTGTGCAACTGTATTTGAGAGATAGTAAAAGTTTCTGTCACTAAGCGCTAATAGCAGAGCATGAACAGGAAAGCAATATTCACAGATAATTTAATTAATGTGGTATAATATTAGAAAATAAGAGGTTAGGAGCAGACTCTTAGAAACTGAAAATGTAAAATTCCTGTTCTCATTTATTAGTGAATTCACATTTGAGTTGCTTGAATCAATTTTCTCCAGAATACAAAATTGAAAATCTAGTTACTCTTTTTCCGGAAAAATCTGGCATAATTTCCTTTTCATTTCCTCCCTCATCTTTCCTAGCATCGATGAGTTCTCTTAGAGCTTTCTTAATCAAAGCAATTATATTTCTTACCTCAAAGAAAGCTGTGGTATCCTGAAAATACCAAATTCTTAGCCTGACCAACTGATAACTTCTACCTTTTTGGACAAGGCTCTGAAGTAGTTTGGTAGCTTCAAAATAACCTGGGAAAAGCTGGTTATCTAGATCTCTTTCAGTTAGGATTCAAACCTTGTCATGCGGCTGAAATTGCAGTTGGCATTCTTGTGTGTCTGGCCCTGGATTGCATATCTCAGTAGTGTTTGATAACATTGTCTACAACATTCTTTTGAACTGAAGGTTGGGGATGGTGGGAAACTATTCTGCAGGTGTTTTGCAGGAGTTCTTATCAAAGTGGTTGATTCCACTTGGCATGTTCTGCCAACCTCAGATGGGATGCCACAGTAATCAGTTTTTCTTCAATGTTTTTTCACAGCCACATAGAATCACCAGGTAAGGTCATTCATCAATTTGGGGTGAGTTGTACATATATCATCCCCAGTCAGACAGAAATGCAATGGATGTTTTTATCTGGTGTCTAGAGGCAGTAAGAGACTAGATAGAATGAAATTGATAGAACTGAAACTGAATCCCAGCAAAATGAAGCTGCTGTTTGCCCAGAAATCATCAGGTTTCTGGGCAAAATCAGATTTTGGTTTTGCTGTCAGGTTTCTGACAGGTTTCGCTGACAGATCATTTGTTCCTTGAAATAACAACCCTACATTTGGGGTCTCTCTTGGATACACAACTTTTACTGGATTTTCATATTCCATTTGCAACCTGTGCCAACTGCCAGTTGCACCAATTACAACCTTTTTTGGAAGAGGAGGCCCTGGCAACCATCACTCAAGTCCTCATTATGTCAAGATTGAATTACTTGAACACAACTTCCCTTTGAAAACTGCCCAAAACCTTCAGGTGGTGCAAAATTGGACATCTCACTTGCGAAGAAATGAAAGCCATTTGAGCAGGGTTACACTTATATTCTGGGTACTGTCTTGAGTGTCAACATGTCTCCAAATTCAATTCAAAGTGTTGATTTTGATCTATAAATTCTATATGGCATGTTTCTATGTTACCAATGGGACCAACTTCTCCAAACAAAGTCTCTTCACCCTTTGCAGTCACTGAGAGGAGTAATATTTTATGTATCTTTTCTCTGGGGAGATCAGAGGGATGGGGGATTTGAAATCTGTCCCAACCCAGAACATTCTACACTATCCTCCAGAAGACCTCAATAGTTTTAGAATTTAGGAAAGTGGGGGGAAAACATTGTTGGGTGTGGGGCTTTGGAGGTGTGAAGGCTTCTGACATTCTGAGATTATTGTCAATTCTACATATTTTTTAAATTGATATGTTTGAAATTTTATGTCAGCTGTCCGGAGTCTCTGGAATCAGGTGGTCTATTAGGTAGGTAGAGATACAAATAATACATACCTTTTCTTTTTTCCTGATTTCTTTCATTTTTCCTTACAATTCATGTTTCCATTCCTGACCTCTCATTATATAGCTACTTCAGAAGGTGTACTTATTCATAGAGTAAATAACTCCTCTCCTAACCACATAAATCTTGTATGTGATGCTACATCTTTCACTAGCAAGGAAACCAGCAGGACATCAATCAAGGGAATGAAGCTCTAGCCCTCAGGTTTTTATGTACTAGATGTTATGTTTGAAATGCTCTTCTCTTGATATTGTTTTCCATTCTCAACATTTCACTTTGGTCTCATCGATCCACAGCTTTTCTTCCCATAATGAAAAGTTGTAGCATCTAATTCTGAATGAGTTCAGTTGATATTTACCCACAGGAATCAGGCACCATGTTCTACACGATCGTAAAAAAACTGTACTTGTAAAAGTATCTGAGATGTTCTCTCCCATTTCCCAACAAAAACATCACTGATTTGGCAATTTGCAGGCAATAAATGCTGAAAATAAAATACTGTGGTGACTGTGTCCTTTCCCTACCCATCATCCAACCCAAATCTGTGATGGGAAACTACACAAGGAATTGTTCAACTGACTTAGAAGTAAACCTCAAAATATGCTTAGTGCTTGCCAGATTTCTTTCAGGAAGAAATGATAATGGGAATCCTGATCCAATCAAATCTCAGAGGTTAACCCTTCCTTTCCTTAAACATTTTGTTATTCCATAGTCATTACATTTGTAATTTTTATCTAAAGGTGTTATTTTCTGCCAAACCTGGAAACAGTGTTGAGTGACGACATACAAAGGAAGGGGAAAAAACTCTTTAATTTATTAATTTACATTTTATTTTTTATTGGATTTTTATCCCAATTTTATTATTTTATAAGTAACTCAACATGACAATCATACATAATAGTCCCTCCTCTTATTTGATTTGTTTAGCCACCAACTCCAAAAACATTCCGAGCGGTTTTCAATATATCTGCTACATTAAGTTAAAAAAAAACAAGTAAAAGAACTGTAGAAGCAACAACTGTAACTAGCTGGTGTTTATCCAGCAGGACACAAAATTTTGATGCCAATGCTATTGCTAGGTTCAAGTAATGCTATGCAAAATTTTAACCTCCCTTTGCTAAACTAATCAAGGGTTACGAAATAGTTCTTTTAACTCAGGATGAACAACTGACTCTGTGGTGCAGCCTGAACAATCTGGAGCTGAATCTAGAGATGACAGTGGATTTTAGGAGGAGCTCTTCTATTCTATCACCTCATACTATATTGGATAGCACAGTACCATCAGTACCATCCTTCACAATATTGGGCTGCAGGACCTGAAATGGACACTTAATATTAGAAACACCATTAAAAAGACACAACAAAGAATATTCTTCCTGCATCAACTCAGGAAATTCAGACTTCCCCAGGAGCTGTTGACAAGGTTTTATAGAGGAATTATTGAGTCTGTAATTTGTATTTCTATAACTGTATGGTTTGGTACAGCAACCAAACAGGACAGGTAGAAATGCCAACCAATAGTTAAAACTGCAGAAAAAACAACTGCAACCAGTCTGTCTTCCATAGAAGACCTGCATATTGTGTGGGTCAGAAGAAGGGCTGAGAAGATACCTAAACACCCTCACATCCTGGACATAAATTGTTTCAATACCTTCCCTCGGGACAGGGCTAAAGGGCACTGTATGCCAAAACTAATAGGCACCAAGACAGTTTTTACTGCTGAACATTTAATTTTCATAGTGCTAACATCTAGTATCACTCTAGTATAATTACTTATCCTTATTATCTTCTTTACCACCACCCCATTATTGGTATGATAAGGAGGAGGAGGAGAATAAGGAGGAGGAGGATTCTGTTGCTTTGCAAGTATTAAGAGCTACTGCACAGAGACAAATTTCTTGTGTATCTAATCACACTTGGCCAATAAAGTATCCTATCCTGTTATACAATCTGGGTCCTCATTTTACTGACCTTGGAAGGATGGAAAGTTGAGTCAACCTTGAGCTGGTGAGACTTGAGCTGCTGAACTGGTAGTAGTCAGCAATCAGCAGAATTAGCCTGCAATACTGCATTCTAACTACTGTACCACCATGAGCCTATCCTAACCTAACCTATCTCCTATCATTGTATTCTCCTTTGACAAGAAGATGACAAAAAACAACAACAACCCCAAGCAAGATGGTAAGTAGTCTGGAAGGAAAAACTTAAAGATTGGAATTATGTTTAGACTGGAGAAGAGAAGAGTACAAATATACATGATACTTGCCTTGAAACATCCGAAGGGCTATCATGTATAAGACTGTACAGAATTATTCTAAGCTTTCCAGAAAACAGGACAGGAAACAATGAATTTCAATTACAAGGCAATGGATTTTGATTAGTCAACAGAAAATGGCAGAAAGTGTTTAGTTACAGAACAGACCATCTTGGGAAGGGTTGGGATTCCCCTGGTTGTGGTGTTCAGCTGGGTGGCCATTTTTTCAGGAATTCTGTGGTAATGGCTAGATGTGGAGAAGAAGTTGAACTAGTTGACCTTGAAAGTAAAATTGGATGCATACAGAATTTTGTTATTGTTATTGTTGTTCATGGAATTACTTCCAGTTGTTGCACAGTTTCAAATGCAACACTTTCTTCCTCTTGTACCTAAAGGCTGGCACAATATAAAATAAAATGGACATGTGCTGCCCTCTGTTGTATTATATTTTTAACATTAACATTGAACTATTCTAAATAGTTTCTTAACATACTGAAACACAAACCTTCACAAATGATCTGAACTGTCCAGTTGGGTGTTTGTAAGAACTGATTAATGAGGTTCTTTCCTTGGTTAGTTTCTATCCATTCTATCTTGCTCTCCTTCGGGTGCTTTGGAGAATAGGTTGTCTTATTTATTTATGTATTGGCTTTCTACAGCAACATATTTCTTTGATATTACTTCTTGTCAGTGATAATTTTCAGTTTGTTCTCCACTAACAAGTGGTGAAATAAAAAAAGCACACTAAAGCTGTTTTTTCAGTGCTGCTAAACATAAAACCAGGTCCAATGGTAAAAAATAACCTAACTCAAATGTTAGGTGTGGTATGCAGTCAATTATATCTAAAGAGCTTGAAGCTCTAAACATTTCAGCCTGTCATCTGATTTCAGGTTGTATAGCACTGTCTGGAAAGTATGAAATTCTGTTCATAGTTTTTTGACACTACAATCCACTGCGTGAGAACAGGCATGATGTAAAAATGTAGCATAATTAGTTATCTAATGAACTAAAGCTGGACCAGGTTGGTGTCTTTCACATTCTCTCAACCACTGGAACTGAAGTGTCTGAGAGAGCAGACAAACCCAATCTTATCTATATGTTTCCAGAGAACTTTGAACAAGCCTACAATAAAATGAAAATTCCTCACATTAATTAATATTTAGTAGTCTACAGCTGACATCGTTCTTTTTAGAAACATATTCAGCTGCAAAAATAATGAATCTACATTTCTGTCTTGTGCATGAAAATTATAGGCAAAAACTGGTGAATGCAATGACAGTATCAGTAATGAAACAGTGCTTGTGTCCTTGCACAAGAACCTACTTGTTAAATATTTAGACAGGTCTATATATTTTGGCTGGTGATGTGTGGGATCTCTGTTCCCCAAAACTACCCGTCTTTGATATTGTCATTATAAAGTCTTCCTTCATAAGTCATAAACTGTTTTTCATTGGTAAAGGAAAACTTGGAGAAAATTTTGTTCTAAATGCACAATATAAAGCAGCACCTTTTTACCATTTAGTATTTACTACGGTACTATCAAAAGGACATATCTAACAATGAGGAGACTGCCTAAAAATGAGCCACAGGGCTCCCATTATGATTCCCAGATTTTGTCAAGGACATTGCATAAATGTTTCACTGATGTATGCTTTTCAACATACACTACCCCACATTAATCCAAGATGGCTAAAAGTTGATGCTTCTGTTACGAAAATAGCGTGTGGTTCATCAGTAAAAGCTTGCTTTAAATGCTTAAACAACTCTCTTTTGACCTTAAGTGGGCTATGAGGCCAACAGTTTATGAAAGAATTTGGAAAAACAGGTAAAAGCTTGCTGAAAAAGCACTTTTGGGTAAGGTCACCAAGCATTCACCCAGAGGCATCACTGTTCTGCATCACAGGCACAAATACATACAATAATTTTTCCGAGCTCAAAGAGTGCTTCTAAAATGAAAGCATTATTGTAAATATGACTGCTAGCATTCATGGTATAAATATCTGCCGAACCTTTAAACAACTCAATGGATGCTAAATTAATATAAGATGGATTGAATTTCATTTTTTTCCTCCTCTTTTTCTTTTCAAATAATAGCCATGGTGTGGTCAGGGGTTTATAAAATGAGGATAGGACAGAAAGAGACTTTAACCTTTCCCATGTTCCATATCCTTTAATTTCTCTTCCAATACACATAATAACTGGATTGGGCATGAATTAATTTTGATCCTGTTTCGGGGCATTCTGGGTGCTACTTGTAATGAAAAAATGCAATGTTTGCATTATCATAAAAATGTATTTGAATCTTTTAAGAAAATTAAACAAAATATAAACAAAACTAATTTAAGCCATGCTTCATACTATCATAAATATTCACTTTGCTATCCTTTTTATTTAATTGTGTTAAAATGAGATAATGCATTGCAGTCAGTACTTCTGAAGGTGTTTTCCTTTCATGCTAGATTAACTTTATTGGATTGGCCTCTGTTTTAGGAAAGAGGAGCACAGCAACAGGTTCCAAATACAGTAAGAAAATGTGACTATTCAGCATAACATTTGGATGAGTATGGAAATACCTTGGATAGAATTTCAAAGAATTAATAGACATATAACCACTTATTTTTTAATGGAGTGAGCTCCCGTTACTTGTCTCAGCTTCTGCCAACCTAGCAGTTCGAAAGCACATAAAAAAATGCAAGTAGAAAAAATAGGGACCACTTTAGTGGGAAAGTAACAGCATTCCACGCACCTTCAGCATTTAGTCATGCTGGTCACATGACCATGGAGACGTCTTCGGGCAGTGCTGGCTCTTCGGCTTTGAAACGATGAGCACCGCCCCCTAGAGTTAGGCATGACTAGCACATGTGTGAGGGGAACCTTTACCTTTAACCACTTGTTTACTTTTGTAAAAGCATGTAAAGTTTAAAGGATCTCTCCTCTATTTCCTGTATATCACAATAATGTTTATAAAACATTATATTCATGTAATTTAGGATGCCGGTAAGAACCATTAAGCATATTACACAGCTTAAACATTTTTTTATTTAAGATTAAATAAGTTATTGTTTGAAAGCAGACACAGATAATACGTTCTGGTACTGTACTTGTTTGCTAATACAGGTAGTTCTTGACTTACAACAGTTCATTTAGTGACTCTTCAAAGTTACAATGGCACTGAAAAAAGTGACTTATGACCGTTTTTCATAGTTACGACCGTGCAGCATCTCCATGGTTACATGATTCAAATTTCAGATGCTTTGACCACTGATTCATATTTATGACAATTGCAGTGTCCCAGGTCATGAGATCACCTTTCCAATCTTCTGACACTTAACAACCATGTTACTAACTTAACAAATGCAATGATTCACTTAACAACTGTGACAAGAAAAGCCATCAAATGAGGCAAACTCACTTAACAAATGTTTCACTTAGCAACAGAAAGTTGTGCTCAATTGTGGTCGTAACTCGAGAACTACCTGTGTACATTTTGCAGCTGTTAGAATCTTTCTTTGGAATTCTGAAGGTATCTACGGTATATATAGACTAAACAATCCAAAGCACATACTCTTATTCAAGCAAATGAAGCCAGTACTCACATCTCTTAATTGTATATCCTGTAGCAGTGAGTGCATTTTAATTTCCTTGCTTCCTTTCTTAACAATGTTTTAATTGCACTGTATTGTTTTGAAATTCTCTCAACTGGTGCCAATGTCCTTTCAATAATTCTCAGACTGTTTCTAGCTATGGACAAGCAAATTAAAATTCCCTATCACTTTAGACACACACTGGGGGATTGTAAGTGCAGGTAGTATTCGACCACAATTGAGTCCAAAATTTCTGTTGTTAAAGTGAGACATTTGTTAAGTTGCTTTTGCTCCATTTTACAATCTTTCTTGCCACCGTTGTTAAGTGAATCATTGCAGTTGATAATTTAGTAACATGGTTGTTAAGTGAATCTGGCTTCCCCTTTGGTTTTGCTTGTCCAAAGGTTGCAAAAGGTGATCACATTACCTTGGGACATAGCAATGGTTTAAAGTATTGCCAAGTATATGAATTTTGATCATAGGGACACTAGAAAGTGTGAAAAATGGTTATAAGTTACTTTTTTCAGTGCTGTTGTAATTTTGAATGGTAACTAAACAAACCGTTGTAAGTCAAGGACTATCTGTATATGTATTAAATTTTTGTGAAATACTTTAAAATAGATTTGGAACAGGTGCCTCAGAATGCCCCAAAGTACGAACTCTGTATCTGACTATGACTTATTGAAGCAGCTGTATAGTTTCCATAAATGTGTGGTGAAGCTTTCCCACAGCAACTGTGTAATTCTAGGAAAGGACACAGTTATTTTAATGAATCACAGATTAGTGCTTTATTTATATCCCTCTATATTCATGAGCATTCCTTCCAAATCAAATCTGAAGCACTGAACAGCCTTAGTGGGTATATACTGGCTTTCCCATACTGTCCATATGTAGTATCCTGGAAGTTCTGACAAATTTCCAATTTCCCACACACTTCATGTTGCCATTCAATTGCAACATATTCAATTTATTCCTGGCTTCACACTGTGTAGAATTGAGCCTATTTGGCATAAAAAAAGGTGTTCAAATAATTTCTTTACAAATAAAAAATGACAATTAAAGTACTATAATAAGAAAAACAACAAACACTACTAGTAACAGTATCTAACAAGAACAAATAACATACTGTATATGCACCAGCAGATAAAAAGAAATAATTGTAGCAAGAAGAAAATATATTTTACATTAAAACTATTAGGTGTTACTAGTAACATGTAATTAAAACACAACTATCTTCCATTCTGGCAAGAAGCACACAAAAAGGAACAGAGATAAATTGTTGTTGAGGCATCACTTTAGATCCCAGCACATTTCCCAAGATAGCTACTTTTTGGGACAGGGCAGGGGTAGGTTGTGGATTATTTTGCTGCCAGTTCGCTAAGGATTGCGCCTTGTGCGCAAGCGCGAAACAATAAAAAAATACATTAGAAGCAAAATCCAAAATGGCGGTGCCCATTGAGCCACAGAACAAACTGGGTCCGTGACATCATCACTGAGTTACTACCAGTTCTAAAGAACTGGTTAGAACCCATAGGAACCCACCTTTGGAACAGGGATCTCTAAGGTTTGCAAGATTTAAGAATATCCCAGTTCAAAGAATTGGCTTGATAAAGCAATCATCTGTTCAAAGCTGGAACTAATTTTAAAACATCAACTTAGCAGATGGAAACTTTTGGACAAAAAATCCCACCTCAAATGTATTACTTTCAATGCATTCCATTGTCTAGCCTAAGGGGAAATGGAAGACAAAATGAATGCCAATTTTTCTGAATTCAGGGAAATTTGTTGTGATTTTAAATAGACTTTTGATCATGCACTGGTAAATATTTGCTCATGTTTTTTTTCATTTTACAAATAAAAAAGAACAGATGGAGTGAATTTTATTTCCTTGTTTAACTTAAGTTTCATTTTAAAGATAGAAATGTTCCTTGTTTTTCAAACCTAAGGGGATACCTTATAGGATTTCCTCATATTTATTTACTAAATACATTTTAGAGTTCGGATTTCAACTGCAAACATCACAGCACCCTCACTAATATAACTACATGAAACAATCCACATTATTGATGATAAGCCCTATGTGATTTCAGTTACATACCAACGTTGTGAAATTAGCAGTGAATAGCAGTCACACTTTGCATTTATAAAAATCACTTCTGTTACAAGTGTATTTGCTCTTTTCGATATCACTTTACATGTAATATTTGAGAGGCAATTTGGCAGTGTTAAAGGCACCAAGTTAGAATCCATAAGACTATGCTTTCTAGTTCTGTCTTAGTCAAGAAACTAGCCCACTCTCAGCCTGAAGAAGTCAGTGGCAAACCACATCTGCAGATGTCCGAAAGGTGTTTTTTCAAGAGGCAACTGGACTTTCTGGTTTTTCTTTGAAGAGCTGAAGAAGCTTCTTGGATGACAAGAGAAATGTCTTCAAAGAAAAGCCAAAAAGTCCAGTTGCCTCTTTAAAAAGCACCTTTGGGACAACCATGACCTGGATGATTAAGAATCTCCATAGACACATCTGCAAATCTTTCCCAAAAAAAGAGGATGGACTTGTCTATGCCACTGTCTACAGTTAATTCTAACTGTAAAGAAACAAAACAAAACGCAACCTTCTACAGTTTATTTATTGTCCATCACTTCTTTTGTCATTATAGAGGGTGTACTTTTCATCTCATGAGCTCATTTATATCTTTCAAATCTGACTGAGAATATATTGTTGTTATTATTATATATTATTATTATGTAAGAATTCTTTATCTGAATGACTCCTGTATTGTTCTGAATATATATATGCTATTATTCATACATTTCTATAATTTTAAAGATACTCTTAGTAGTCATAATTACAAAAAAAAGAAGCCAAATGAAATGGACCCGAAATAACAGAAGCCAGAAAGGCAGCAGGAGGCTGAAGGGATCATTATATACTGGAAATCTAAGCATTCATCCAGTCATTTGACTATACCCTGCCTACGTGCAACATATCGTCTTTCATTTTGAAAGACATTTTAAACCAAATTCTCTTTCTTCAGACAGAAAGAGAATTTCTAGAAAAAGTGCAGGGCTATATATCTCCAGAATACTAATATTTTACATCGGTCAAAATTATTTAATAGTGATCGTGGTTGGCAATTGAGTTTGGTACTGTATTGATGACGAGCTGCATAGCTGATGGCAAGTTGCATCTTCACATAAAATCAAGAGCTAGATTATTTTCATCCAGCTAGGACAGCATTTCCATGTATGTATGTTCTTCAGATATTGACCATAAAGCCTTTAGACCAGAGGTGGGTTTCAGCAGGTTCTGACCAGTTCTGGAAAACTGGTAGCGGAAATTTTGAGTAGTTTGGAGAATCGGTAAATACCACCTCTGACTGGCCCCGCCCCCATCTATTCTCTGCCTCCTGAGTCCCA
>JANHFT010005370.1:42002-54176 GCA_032467955.1 Pseudoxenodon macrops | reverse complement strand
AAAGAAAGAAAGAAAGAAATAAAGAAAGAAAGAAAGAAAGAAAGAAAGAAAGAAAGAAAGAAAGAAAGAAAGAAAGAGGGGAAGGAAAGGAACTTTTAGGCTTTTCCCTAATCCCCCAAATTAAAATAAATTTATCTACACTTCTTGAAATAATACTATTAGATACTATTAAAAGTATTTACAATTAAAATATGACTTTATGATCAAGACATCAAATCAAGAAGATAAAGATGCACAAAAATTTAAAGTTGTATACATAAACAATCACCCATATTATATCACTGAGACAAATTACGGGGTATGTAGGGAAAATAGATTTTGTAAAAGATGAGCAATGAAAAGGTTAATTAAAAATACCCTTTTGTATTTTTGGTCTATTCTAAATTCTTCACATTAGTAAAAGAAATTCAAAACATGGCAAATTACTTACCAGAAATGATTGCAAGTCAAATATCTGAACTGCGGAGAAATGATTTTCTTGTTTCACGCCCACTATGGCCTACTGAACTGCTAACCCTGTTCTATACAGGGGATTGTCAATCTGTCGTCTTGTGAGAAGAAACAACATTTTTATGGAATGTCATTACTTTCTATTGTTTATTGGAATAGATATCAGTAGTTCCAAGGTAGAAAAAGGTGAGCTCTGCAAAGATTGGTGGCAACTTCAGAACCTCTGGCACTGCTATTTTAACTCCACTCTGACTGCCTAGTGGTTGTTGGTAGACTTTTGTCATTGCCCTATGTCTACACTAATTTTCTTTGGCATAATGTTTTCCAGATGATGGATTTCCTCATAATTCTATTCATGCTCACTAGAGAAGTCTTACACATTTGGAAGTCACAGGACTAGGATACTCATATGAACATATTGGTCAGAGGCAGACAAAACTTTTGGGTTTTTTCCTGTTTTTAATTTGCAACATTTAATTTTTCAATTGCTAACTTTAGCCCTTGGTGAATAATAATTTGTCAGGATCTGGATTCAGCTATAGAAATAAAAACAACTAGGTTTATTAATCATTCTTAGATAAAAAAAACACTTTATTAAGAAATATCTTGTTTTATTAAAAAAAGAGAGTTTATAAAAGTCAATAAAATCCCACAATGTAAACTATAAACACCTACAAAAATAATGGGATGGGAATTTATTCACCAAAACAACACAACATGATTATTTTATTTTATTTTATTTATCTGTTTGTCAAACATGTACAAGATAGCAGGTATAAATATGAACATGGATATGAATGAAGGAAATGAATAAAATAAATGGGGGCAGTAGGACAGGGACGGTAGGCACGCTGGTGCGCATATGCACCAGGGGTGGGTTCTAGGTTTTTTTACTACCGGTTCTGTGGATGTGACTTATTTTGTGGGTGTGGTTTGATGGTCGTGTGACTGAGTGGGAATGGCCAACCTGGCATCACACACACACACACACTGTCACATGACCCCCCCAAGCCACGCCCAATGAAATGGTGGCGAACGTTTTTGGGATTTTTGACACTTTGTTTTTGACACTCTGGCCCCATATCCAGGTCGGGACACCATGGGGTGGCAGTGGTCATCTCAGATTTCCTTCTGTTGCCCCTTCTGGCTGAAAAGTGCACCTTCTCACCTCTGACAGGCCTTCCCCACGCTTGCATGCACTCCATTCCTACTGGTGCGCTGAACCAGGTCCCGTCCGCGAGATGAGCATGCAGGAGAAAGACTTCCCTCTGGACCTCAGGGCAGTTTCATCGAGATCGTACCCAGGCCCCCAGTCAAGAGGGTGACCGTGTTTCCGTGGTCCACTGGCCACGGCTTTTCAACTGGGAAGGGCAATGGAGGGAAAGCACGAAGCAGCTTTCTTTTCAAAGCCCTGTGTCCTGCCCCACCTGCCCCCCCAAATTGCACCGCACTGCAAGAGGCATATCTTACCAGAGATTGCCAGCCCACTGCGTGTCTCAGCCATTGCATCCAGGGAAACCACTTTGCCAAAGGAAAGAAAAACGTCTTGTGGGTGCAAGTCAATTAAGAACTTGTCGCACTCACGAGAAGTTTTTCTTTCCTTTGGCAATGCATGCAATGGTTGACAGACACAATGGAGCTGGCAATCTTTGGTAAGATGTGTGTCTCACAGCCCCCCTGCCCCCTGGCCTGTCCCACCTGCCACCCTCAAATTGTGTCTTACTGAGTGAGAGGCGCATCTTACCAGAAACTGGCAGTTCTGGATCTCGTGGCTTTTTCAGGGTTTTCTTTACAAAAACACCTCTCCAGGCGAGCTTGAAAACTTCCAAGGTTGCTTCGGGAGGGAGCAGTCGGGCAGTGTTCTCCCCCCCTCCCTGGGTGCCTGCAGCCTTGGAACCTTGGAGCAACTCCTGGCCTTTACACAGTAAATAAAAACTTTTCATTGTGAAAAGGCAATTAACTTCTCGCACTTGCGAGAAGTTTTTCTTTACTGTGTAAGGGCCAGGAATTGCTCCAAGGCTGCAGGCGCCCAGGGGGGAAATACTGTTCTCTCACTCCATGCCCTGCCCCACCTGCCTGCTACCCCCAAATTGATCTTTCCTCCCGCAGCTCCATCACCGCCCTCAGCCCCAGCAGAAAAAAAAATCACAAAAAAATTAAAATAAAATAAATTGCAAAAAAAATCCAAGAGGGTGGCGCCCACGTAGAAAACGACAGAACTGGCTCTGTGACATCATCACGGAGATACTATCTACTCTATAGGACCGGATAGAACCAGTAGGAACCCATCTCTGATATGCACGCCTGATTTACAGACCTCTTACGAATGAGGTGAGGTCCCTGGTAGACAGTTTAAGGTTGAAGCTATGAGGGCTTGAGGATGTAACAACGGAATTGGGTAGAACATTTCAGGCGTTGATATGCTGAAATTGTATTTTCTAGTGCAATGGTACAAAAAGCATGTAACATTGATAGATGTTACAGTACAATTGCAATGGTAATTTACTCTGTAATATAAAAGCCCTCTAACCAACTAACATAGTTTACAATTTCATGTAAAGGGCAAATAAGACCATCTCATGCCCTACCTGCATGTTTATATTTTGTTCATTTATGTTTAAACTAAATGTGCATGTGTGAAATTATTACTCAACCTGGCCTTCACTTCTAATGGGAGGCTAAATAATTTCAAAGGAAAAGCAAACGTGTAAAAACTAATTGTTGCAGAGGGACTCTGGAATGTTTTGGTTTATGGGTAGTTGCTATACAAGGACATTTGGGAGTAACCAAAATTCAATTGACTCTTCCAACTGCCACATTAGTATGAACCTAATGTTAATGCCACAATTTTTTTTCTTCATGGCATTTCCCTGCCTCTCACATATGAATATGTGCAGACTTTGAACAGATGGGATAAATAGGAAAATATTTAGAGCCAGAAATGCCCTTGCTATGTAATGCATTGATTTATTCAAAAACTATAAATTGTAAACAGTTTCTCAGAGGGATTTTCAAAGAAGAGGAAGAGAGACATAAATTATGAGGTAACTTTGATATTTTTTAAAAGGTTAAATTGGTAATCAGGTTAAACTGAAGTAAGACTACATTACCTCAAGGATAATCCTCAAAATTAAAATATGTAATAAAATTTGTTTGAAGTGGCTAAAACTTTGTGGCAGCAACTGCTTAGTGTTCAATGTGTTCAATGTTGCCTCATAAAGCATTAAAGAATCTCATTGTTTAATTTGAAATGCTGGAGAATTCAGTGTAATTCTAGTTACTAATCATTTGATATTTTGCGATTAACCAAAAGAAAAGGGAAACTTTCTAAAAAAATTAAAGAACAGAAAGCAGTGTTATTCCAATTCTCTTAAACTGAGCTTTGTACTCAATTTAAAAGCCTGTGATGCATCAGTGGACAGAGTTCAGTTCTTTTCTAGAAATTAATGTACAGGAATGCCAATTTCTAAACTGTAATTGCATAAAACTTTTCTTAGACGGGAAAGGAAAATGTTCAGATTATCCATCAAGGAAGATTTAATGCCAAATAAACAGGGCTTTGTTGAAAGTGATGAGGCTTTGTCACGCTGGATACCACTGCCCTCTTCAGGAAATTATAAACTTTGAGAATTTTCTATTTTGTCTGAAGATTCATCTGTTATTATATCACCATGTGTAGGCATTCTTCACAGCTTTAAGACAAGTGATGAATCTTCTGTAAACATGCGGGTGATATTAGCAGCTGTGATATGAAATTTGATCAGATGTAACTAACAGAAAGACATTTTATCCATTGAGTTAAACTGATGTGATCTAAAAACCAAATAAACATACATTAAATACATTGAATCAAGGCCAAATGAAGCTGTTATGCATGCTTTGGTCTCTGAATAGGAGATTCTATGGATTTCAGCTCTTACTGAGGACATTTATGTTTTGAAAAGAGGCTGCTAGAGTCAGAATTTTCTATATTTATATATCTCTAAAATAATATAGAAATTTATTAATTTAGGTTCAATGGATAACTCACCATATTAACACATTCATAGACAAATTGATAACAGAATCTCCCTAGTAACTTTATCAAGAATATCTTCAAACTTATCCGAAGCGTCTCTTCTTTCCTACTCAATAGGCTACACCTCAGTGGCATTTTTCAATAGTGAAAGATTTTTAAAAAGAACATTTCCCCCATCTTAGTGACCCATTTAAAAGTTCAAAGTTAATTCTAGAGACATTAATTTAATACTAGAGACATCATTACATTTTTTTTATATCGTGGCCTTAGTTTATTTAATTTACTTACTATTTACTTAATTTACTTACTTACAGTACTTGGAAATGAAGTTGCTTTAAGAAATTTCTTTCTGGATATCACCCCTTCAGAGGTGGGTTCCTATCGGTTCTATCCGATTCTATAGAGTAGGTAGTAACTCTGCGATGACGTCATGGAGCCAGTTCTGTCGGTGGCTCCCTGGGCACGGCCATTTTGGATTTTGCTTCTGCACATGCACAGAAGCTAGTTTTGACTGCCCTGTGCACACGTATGCACGCTCGAGGCACAGCTCTGAGCAAACCAGCAGTAAGAAGATTCAGAACCTACCTCTGCACCCCTTCCTATACTTTGATGCACTGATGCTTGCCTGGACCATATTTACCACAGGGCCTGTCCTACAGATTACAGATTAAGAGAGTTGGAAGGGACCTTGTAGATAACCTAGTCCAGCCCCCCGCCCAAGCACAGTTTCTGACAAATGGCAGTCCAAACTCTTCTTGAATGCCTCAAGTGATAAAGCTCCCACAACCTCCAAAGGCAAGCTGTTATATTGGTTGATTCTCACTGTCAGAAAGTTTCCCCTTATTTCCAGCTTGAATCTCTCCTTGTTCAGTTTCCATTCATTATTCCTTGTCTGGCCTTCAGGTGCTTTGGAAAATAGCTTCACCCCCTCCTCTCTGTGGCAACCCCTCAAATATTTGAAAACTGCTATCATGTCTCCCCTGGTCCTTCTCTAGCCATGCCCAGTTTCTATGACCGTTCTTTATATGTTTTCATCTCCAGTCCCCTAATCATCCTGGTTGCTCTTCTCTGCACTTTTTCTACAGTCTCAACATCTTTTTTATAGTGTGGTGACCAAAACTGGATGCAGTACTTTAGGTATGGTCTTACTAAGGTTTTATTAGAATGGCATTAATAGCTCACTTGATCTTGATTGCATCCCTCTGTTAATGCAATTTAAGATTGCATTGGCTTTTTTGGCTGCCACTGCACTAGATATTCTGGGAGGAGGATGGGGTGACCTCTCTCAGTGGTCTATCAGAGAACTTGTTCATAAAACAGCCAGTCTCTCAGCTTGCCAATGATGAATTTATAAAAGAAAATAGTCACAGAGGACAGCTGCCAGTAATCAGAGGAAGAAAAACATTCCTGCCAGAAGGCACAATAGCCAGAGGACGTCTGTGTAGGGCACAAAACAAACAATAAATGAAATTACAATATATGGATTTGATGATTAGAAATCATAGTAAATAATAGGGGGAAAATAATGTTATGTTGTAAACTTAATGTAAGAGTTTAATGTAAATGTATGCCAATGCTTAAGTATAAGTATATATTTATCTATTGTAAAAGAAAGTTGGAAGTCATTCCTTTGCATTTCTTTTCCTTTCCCCTCTTTCGACTTTGTATTCTTTATTTTTTTTCCTCATCTATATTCTGTCTTAATTATTAGCTCTTATTAGTTTTTATTCCTTTATTTTAAAATCTAACAAAGTTTTTTGTTTTTAAAGTGTAATATTCTTGACATGTAGCAGAAAAACACAAGTGGAGATTGCCATTCCAGTGGGCTAGGTATAGGGAAAACATGTTCAGCGCAACCTACCCCTTAAGAAATGGTCAATGGTTTCTGCTCACACTGAAGCAAGTTGGTTATAGGGATCAGCAATGGGTTAGATTTGACCAACTTTCATAAGGGATATATGTGTGTCTGCCTGTCTGCCTATATATGTATGTATGTCTGCATGCATGCATGCATACACATGCACACACACACACACACACACACATATCATGATAGAAGGACAGACCTATATAGCTTTAACATTTCATTCATAGCTGTAATTGCAGAATTCCTGTTTGAAAGGGGAACCATGACCAAGTCCAAGTCTAATTACATAGTATTGACTGGAAACTTTTTTGCCATGGACAGTTAATGTCTGTATGTCCATTGCTTGGATCTATAAGAAGCAATTATATATTTGCCATGAAAGAACGAAGAGCAAAAGCTAAATACATCCGTTGCACTAAAAACAAGAGAAAAATAAATAAGAACAGTTACAGGACACTGAAGCAAAATGAAGTGGCAACATCACAAAGAAATGCAGGCTGATTAGGTCTCTGTTTATGCACAATTAGCCCTGCCATTTTTGGCCAAAACTTCAGCTTTGTTTCTGGAAAAAGAACAGTGCTAGAGTCTGCTAGGACTCCTAGCAACATGAACAATGCATCAGAGGACTGCAGACAAATCAAATCTCATTGTTCATGGGTTTCCTCTGTTGGAAAATTAGAGTTATGTAGTTCTCCACTGAGTTAAACACAGTTGTTTTCAGGGAACTGCTGATACATGCAGTTACACAGCCTAATTACCAAAGTCACCATTCAACTTTCCAGAATATCAGTAACTAGTAGATGGATACCTGTGCTTCGCTACGAAACTGTGATCGGGCTTGATAAATTGACTAACTGTCAATTTATCAAGCCCAATCACGTAGTTTCGTAGCTTGAAAATTAATGAGTAGTTAATAAGTAATCCCATCCCAGGAGTCTCATCCTGCCACTTCAGGGTACGGCACAAGGGACAAGGTAACTAAGGTCTGAGATCAACAAACTTTTTCCTGGAGTAATCAATCTGAGGTTCATATTTAAAACCAGACAAATACTTATTAGTCCAAGGCATTGATCTGATTTGTGACATCTTTTTATTGTATTTAGCTGTAGCTGTCTAATTAATGTAGGTTATTAGATGCGTACTTTTTACAGCCTCTCTATTGACTTGGGGATGAGTTTGACTATAGTTTTTGCAGCTTCCCTTACTTGTGTTTCCTAATCACATCTGTAAATCTTTTCCTGCATTTTTCCCTCTTTTCCCTTTAACTGGTGTTACAGTAGAAGGAACAGATTTGTCTGAACTGAGGAGGTCAGTGTAAGAAGTGATTTGGGGCTGAGACACCATGCAGGAGAAATTAGGTTCACAATCCATTGGTTTGGTGGTGGTCGGTGATTGAAACTCATATGGGAATATCTCTCCCGCTGCCTTGAGTTCGGAAGCAGTTCCATAGGTGGAAGGCATAGACATTTTGGTGAGGTAGCAACATTTAGTAGTGTAAGGAACCCCAGACCGCTCCTAAGTGAAGGAGTGGGATGTCTGCCAATTTGAACTGAGGTAATGGAATGTGAGGCAACTGGCAGTTGGAACAGAGTTCTTTTCAGGTGGGGAAGGGTAGTAGAATGTCTAACTCCCTAGCATCAGAGCTTGTTAATACACTGTATAAGAAATACTAATGATCTGATGGTCATTTTGAAAAATCCTTTCTTAGCGAGCACCTAGAAGCCAAGGTGCCAATATGTGCCAAGTTTCGAGTTTGTAGACTTTACAGTTCTGGAATTTTGTAATGAGTGACTGGTATTTGGCTTACATATACATAGATTGGCTACTCCAGAGTTTTGGCAGGATATTTACTTCTAAATATTCTCATATTCTCATTCAAATAATTTCACTGAAATTCTTTCTTCACAAGTTCTCATGATAATGCATGTTTTGCAAACAATGAGCTATTTGTTTTCCATATGGTTTTTTTTTTTTGTATGATTTACAACATATCTCAATCAATTAACCTGAGGACTTCCAGAAGAGCATCATCACTCTTTCAAATCAGACTGGTTAGTTTCTTTATCCTGTTCCTTCTGGAGCAAAGGCTTTACTTTTAAATAAAAATAGAGATTCTTTGACTGCCTGGTGACTATATGCCTCATGCAGTTTTCTTGAAAATAATATGGATTGCTTTCTAGATAGCAGCCATCGCATCGCAGAGTATTTGAATTTGGGCAGGGATGGCTGAAGTTTAACTTTCCTCATAGGTTCATTTGTTTCAAAAATTCATCCCACATATCTGTCCATATATTTGCAGTCTTCTAAAAACAAAATTAAAATTAAAGATGGAGTGGCTGTATTTTTGAATTTAAACTTTTAAACTGTTTTTGTCTCCATACACCAGCTGTCCTTCTTTTTAGTGTGAGCGTCCAAGTCCTTTGTGGGATTTAGCTCAGCTTTAAAACTGATTTGCAGTTCATTTCATTGTTTATCAACATAGCTTAGTTCTTTACTCCACTCTAGACCCAATACAAGTATTCAGGATTGCAGGCTCCAATTTCTTTTACTGAACCATCCTACCAATTAGTTTTTCTAGAGATATCTATCTTCCATATACACTCAGAGAAAAATCCTGAATCCAAAGCCATATTTCACCATAATGTAGCATAACTGGAGCTTTGGCATCTTTCTTCATTTGCAAGGGCTGCCTCTCAAGTTTGCATTTCTATTGTTGTAGGGGAAATGGGTTAGATGAGGGATGAACAGACAACAACAAGAGTGAAGGGAAATGGATTCTGTTCTATTCTGAACCAAAGGGATAAATGACTGAAGCGAGCCAGACTCAATTGCTAACAGTTTATTGCTAACAGGTTGCTTGACACTAAACAAAACAAGTGTCTCTCAGCTAACAGCAACAGCTGAGGTCTGGTTTGACAGCTCTTTATATACTAGCTGTCAAACACAACAGCCAATCAGAAACAAATATAGCGCCCCTAGTGATGCTGGACCTGAGTGAGAACTTCAGGACACAACAGATTCTACAAGCAGCGTCCATTCTAATGGATCTGTTTTTCTGGATGAAAAAGATTGATGCAATACACTGAACTCATGAAAAGTTATGTCTGCCTGACACTGGCAATATTTGAGAATACATTTAGGATTGCTAACTAAACACTGAATGGACAATTGAGGAGTATGTTCCTCTATTGGTCCAGCAGTTATTTGATGTCATTGATCTAACATGAAATCTCCCATCCACTTGTTGGGCTCTTACTTTCCCATATAATGGTTTGCTAAAATATATGATTGAATATAGAGCTAATGTTTTAACATAATGCCCTGTGGATACATTAGGAAAGTCTTCTTCCTTTTTCTTGACAGTTTTTTCCAAATACATAAAAGGAATATGTAGTCCTTATGACCTCTAAAATAAGACAAGAGACAAGAGCAGTTTGAAACATTATGCTAGAGAAATGTCTAGGGAAAAACTCCTCTCCTCCAATACATGACCTGCCAAAAACTTACACCAAAAATCCTAGGAGACAAATTTGTGCAGTATCTAGTGAGAGAACAGTTTCCTTTTGGCAAAATGACATAGTGTCACAGTAAACAGTTTTATTTGACAATAAAACAAACTAAAAACTTGAGAGTCAAATTCTCTGTAAGCTACTGTCCAATAGACAACTTTTTTTTTTATAAATTACAATTTGTTCTCACCACTCCAACCTGTGCCACATCTAAGGGTCACAGCTATCTGTAAAAGTTCAACATCTTTTTGTCTACACCAATGTAAGGTTTTAAAAGACACAACTCTCCTCTGACTTCACAGTTAAATTTATTTCAGTAACATACTAGATGCTAAGGATTTGTGAGACAAGCCCTGGACCATCACCAACAAACATATTCTTCTCTCTTTTCATTTTTCTTTCGCTTAAATCTAATGAAAAAAGAGAGAAGACAATGAAGAACACTTTTAAACAATATCCTTCCTTACCTCATCTTCATCACTTTATCATTCTGATGATCAATGTTAAAAATGAACTGAAAAAACTAAGATCCTGCAAATGTATGTGATACTTGGAGCTTGGTTTTATGAGAACCTGTGCCTATTTTCTAATCCTGCTTCTGGAGAATTCCCAATTCCTTGTAAAGAAACAGTATCAATGGGTTTTCTTGGAGCTAGCAGAATTGAACAAACAATAGCTAAATTTAGTCTTGATATTTTCTTCTTCTGTGGTCTTATAATAAAATAATCAGCTCCAGTCACATCAGTTGGGAATTTGAGTATTTATAATCCCAATATATTTTGAGGGAGAATAGAAGACTGCTGCTTTAAGAAACCATATGCAGCCTTAATGAATTTCAGCACAAGAGCTGCATCTCAAAGATGGTGCTTCTTGCAGGAGTTTGAGTTTTTCATCAGAATAACAAAAGCGGCATTGTACCATGACACTGCAAACTCCTCACAAGTCACATTCAAAAGGAATGGGGCTTCCACACAATAGCATAATGTTGCTTTCATCATTCTGTTCCCCCATCCCCCATCCCCACCATCATTGATAATACATGCTCACTGGCTCCCTTATGGGTCCTACTGCTTCTGGGATGGTAAAAGTCCAGAGCTCAGATGAGGAGTAGTTACCTTCTTTATAAATACTGCAATGTTTTGATTTCATAGCCCTTGATGCAAAGAAATCTGGACATAAAATATGGCATTCCTATTTCATTTATTTTATTGTGTATCATTCGCGCACCAAGATCTTTATACCAATGTCACAAAATGATGCAATGTATATCATTTGTGTAATGACATCATCAAGAATTATAGACTCTCCTATTAAACATATGGTTGGGAATAACAGACTCCATCTAATCTCAACTGATCTGTTAACTAAGGTGTCACTGGAGTCCCATATTGAATTCAAGGAGATTGCAACAATAGCTGGAAAAACTGTATAGCAATTTTACTATATTTTATAGACTGTCAAGTAATATAAATATGACTGATTATATGGACAAGTAGTTTAATATGTTTCTTATTTTAAATACAGTACTATGCTTGAATTCATTTTTGAAGAAATTCAACTTCCACATCTATCCTTTCTCTATTACAATCCTATATTAAATGATTCAGTGTCATTAGTCAGCTTCTCCTAAGTGAAATAATCAGAAGAGTAAAATCAAACTTTGAAACAAAGATGTTTCAAAGGGGATGAAAGAATATCTTACTACCAAATATTCTGCACCATTGAGAAGCAGATAACAAAAAGTCTTCAGTGAGTTAAGAAAGTCCAGTATCTTTTACCAGTTGACCAGGAATCTTCCCACTGACATTTCTAGCAGAATTGATATACACTGAAACAATTCAGCATAGATATTCAACAAATATATATGGAGATTCTCAGTTATCCAGGTCATGGTTGTCCCAAAGGTGCTTTTTCAAGAGACAATTAGACTTTCTGCTTTTTGTTTTTGTTTTAAGACATTTATCTTCTCATCCAAGAAGCTTCTTCAGCTCTGAATGGATGGTGGGGAATGGAAGAATTGATACTCCTTGCAAGCAGCTGGTCATTTGCATTCTTTTAGTGAGTCATTAACAAAAGCCCACATTTTGGACAGAAAGGCTCATTGGTTTGAAAGAAGGGTCAAATAGGCCCTCTATGTCAAAATGGAACAGCCTTCTCTCAAAAGAGGGAGAGGGATGCAACATCATATATCTCCAATCTACAACACAATCCTTTCAACACTTCCAAGAAGGCTCCACACCCATTTGCACCATTCAGGTGAACCTGATGATAAAGATGAACTTCCATATGACTTAACAACTCGCTAAAAGAATGCAAATGACCAGCTAATA
>JANHFT010005370.1:30464-41902 GCA_032467955.1 Pseudoxenodon macrops | reverse complement strand
CATTCACCCCACCCACCCACCCCCGTAAAAAAAATTTCGCTGGTCAGTTCTTCATACAAAAGGAAATAGGAAAACTTCAAGAATCACGGAAATCCCCATACCTGGAAAAGTTCACCAAGCTGCAGTATCAAGACCAAATACACAGTGATATTAATACTGATCGCAATAATAACAACACACATTCCAGACATCATAAAGGATTGGAAGAAAAGGAAAATATGTGACTGCTTCCCTTTGATACTGTAGTAGCTCCCATCCTAAACTCTGGGATTTGTCTGCCTTGATACCAAGGCCTTGATGTTAGAGAATGCTTCTGCGAGATGGCCAGCCAGATAAATTGGATAGATGGGTGGATGGATGGGGATCCATAAAGCTGCATTTTTTATAGATTGAATCACTTTCTTTATAACATGATAGGTATTAGAAATTTCATCGGAGGAATGTACTACTACTGAGAAAAAGATCCTATATTACAGTAAGAGTGAAACAAAATCAGCTAACAAAAAAAAATCAAATTTAAACTTAGTAAAGTTTCAGCTATAAATTTTGGGCAGCTCTAACTATGCTTTTAAATTGTACAACATAGGCTGTGCACGTAAGCTGCTCTACAACGGAATCAATAGTTTTCAAGTGCCATTATTTTTGCATGCAGTTTGTTAAAGTTAGACAAGCAAGATTAAGGTTATTATTCATGCACGCTCTCAAACATGACATTTGTCAACAGCCCACAGACATTAGCAAACACTACATTTCAGATTTCTTATTACCCAAAGCTCTATGCATACACAGACATGGACCATATATTACTAAAACTCTCATGTTTATTGATTTGTTTGTTTCCTTGGGTTGCTCAAATGGTGCATTACTTCATAACATTTTTTGAACCAAGGTACCTAAAATCCGCTAACTTAAAGAATGCGTAAAAAATCTGGAACCCATTATTGCTGTGGATTTGCAATTTCCATGACAGACCAGTTTTATTCACAAAGTTTTGATTGTTGCGATGTCCCCCTGGTCACATGATTGTGATTTCCCGCCAAGTTGCCAAAGTTAATGGAGAAGCTGGCAGAAAGTTGGAAGTCGCTACATCTAAACACTTTTTCACACAACTGTGGTAATTCTATTTATGTAAATAAATATTGATTCATTTAAGTTCATTTGTTGCTAAAATTGTTTATTTATGATATATATTCTTTTTACATGACCACGAGTCTCTGGATGAGAGTTAAAAAAAATTGGACTTCTTCTGGTCACATGAGACTGCACTACCTTTTTCTCAAGAATGGCCCAATGGATCACAGAGTTGTCTACTTATCTAACAAAATTCAGAACAAATAACAGAATATTTATTAAGTCTATCAGTAGAAAGTTTGGCTCACAGAAATCTAATATTACATTCTGGGAAAGGGATTGTTTATTTGCCAGTAATAGGCTATAGGGCAGGGGTGAAATGCTCCCGGTCCGGTCCGGTTCGGTCGAACCGTTACCGGACATGTGGCCTGGTTCGCTGTACCGGTAAGCTGTCTGTCTGGCCATGCCCCTGAACCGGTCCCTCCCCCTGTCACCGCTCGCTCACCCCGCGCTGCCGAGCCAAAAACAAGAGGGGTGGGAGGGGGGAGTTACTTTTTGCTCTCAGCAGGCTTCCCTTGAAGCCTGCTAGGCAATTTTTTTTGTTTTTTAGCCAAAAACCGAGGGGTTTTAGGCTAAAACGGGAGAGTGGGGGGTCCGTTTTTGCTCTCAGGCAAAAAACGGGGTAGGGGTGGAAAGAAAGAGAGAGGGGGGAGGGAGGGAAGGAAAAAGGAGAGGAAGGAAGGACTACAAACCTGGCACTAGACGCAGTTTCAGAGGATAATCCAGGGTTGGAAGAGACCTGGAGGTCATCTAGCCCAACCCTGCTCCAGCAGGACATTGTTAAAGTGAGTTTCTGTCTTTTGATCTCCCAGTCACATGACCACACTAAGCCATGCCCACAAGCCACGCACACAGAACTGTAGGAAAAAATTTACATTTCACCCCTGCCCAAAAGGTAACATTTCTGTATCTCTTGGAAAACAGTTGATTTTCTTGAATATGCCTAGATCTGAAAAGCCTAAAATTAAAATCAACACTCTAAAAAAGAATCAAGGCACTTTATTCATAATTTAATGTCACTTTATTACATATTATTTTATTATATAAATATATCTAATACTAGCTGATATCCTGGCGTTTCTCGGGTATTTATGTATCCCAATCTTACAGGCTGTTAAAAGTATATGTACAGTATACTTGAACTGCATATTGGACATAAATACAATTGAGCGTGTACAGAGATATTTCACAAGAAAAGTCTTCCGCTCCTCTGCTCGCAACAGAATACCTTATGTCACCAGACTTTGGGCTTAGACAATTTAGAACTACGCCGCCTTCTGTATGACCTAAACGTAGTTCATAAAATTATCTGCTACAATGTCCAACCTACTTCAACTTCAACCTCAACAATACACAAGCACATAATAGATACAAACTTAAAATAAACCAGCACGTATCTCAATTTCTCCAGGATTCTGAAACTTATAATTATTTTTTGTTTTCAAAGAAAATTATGCATTCCTACTAAAAATGAGCCAGGATAAAAAGCGTAATAAATGGAGATGAATAATTGACCTTTCAACTGAAGATATGATTGTGATTAAATGAAGATCAAGTTCACTTTATGGAAAAATATAATCCCAGAAGTTATTGATACATCATTTATCCCAGCATTTTGGAATCAGCTGAAGAGAAAGTATTACATAGAGGTGCTTTTTTTTTTTTTTTTGCAGAAATGATCTTAACAATGTTTACTTACAGTTGATTCCTAAAGTCAAGATGACTTCAAAGGAATTCAAAGGAACCAAAGGGCCTCTCTACAGGTGGCAAACGCCCTAGAAAATGAACAAATATGCATGCTCCAAATGCCTAGGATATACAGTATTACAGAAATGTTTCATCTATTGCTCAGAGAGTTCTGGTGGCTAAGGGTGAAAGCAGAAGTCAAGAACTGCTGTCATCTTGTCATGTCTGTTGTTAGGCCACAACTATCCCTGCTAAACTGTCTGATTTACTTCATTCAATCTCCTCCCATCGTAAACCATGAGACAGTCTCCCAGTGACTCAGGAGATCACATAACTCTTTCTTGATCACCTTTTAGGTATAGGACAGTGAGGGCTAACCTTTTTCTTCTTGCATGCCAAAAATGGCAGTGTGTGCGTGCTAGCGGCATATGCATGTCGGCATACAAACCCCCCATGCACACTGCACTGCGCATGTGCCCACCCCAATTGGACTGTTTTTTCGCCCTCCAGTGGGTTCAGGAGGCTTCTCTGAAACCTCCAGAAGGTGAAAAATGGCCCAACAGGACTTCTGGTTTGCCCATTGGGCTGTTTTACACCCTCCAGAGGGTGAAAAACGGCCCTATGACCAAAGCAGAACCGTTGGGCTGTTTTTCACCCTCCGGAAGCTTCAGGGAAGCGTCCTGAAGCCTCTGAAGGGTGAAAAACGGCCCTACAGACAAACCAGAAGTCCCGTTGGGCAGTTTTTTACCCTCTGGTGGCTTCAGGCAAGCCTCCTGAAGCCTCCGACGGTGAAAAATGGCCGAAAATCAACTGGCCAGCATGCACAAGCCCGCTGGAGCTGACAGGGCAATGCCTCGCTTGCCCTCAGAAATGGCTTCTCATGCCACCTGTGGCACGCGTGCCATAGGTTTGCCATCACTGGTATAGGAACTTAATCATTCATTGGTTCTCATATCATGTCTTTAAATTACTTGCACACTTAAAAAGGTATTTCACAAGTTATTTAACATTCAGATTCATTTGTCACCACTTCATCATCCAGCCTACAATTAATAATTGAAGAATATTAAATCAGTTGTTAGCTGCTATACTATTTACCAGCAGGACAACTCAACAGAACTATTGCCTTTTGCAGAATTTGCCTGTAACAGATTTCCTCATAGGCATACCTCCCTTTAATTAACATCCTTTCATCCTTCCTACAAAACTTTGGTCTCCACTGTTCATTGTGCCTCTGGCTTTCTCCAGCAAAAACAGGCTATTCAGATTCTCTTAAAAGAACAGTGAGATTAGTCAAGGCAACATCTAAGCAACTGGGGATCCCTTGGTTGCATATTTTCCAATCTAACAAAGAAAAAAATGTGTTTGTGTGTGTGTTTGTGTGCTCACCTGCCTCTCTTTGTGTGTCCGTATCCCGCCTTTGTTACATTCGGGAAATAATTGTCAGGTTCTATATCTCTTATTAAATCTCACTGAATACTATAAACCCACCATAATGGACTCAAATCATTATTTTGCACATTGCTCTGATTATTCATCTCTTAGTCCCTCTTTTCATAGTCCAAGAATCTAAAATGAAGAAAAGTATTACAATGTGTCTAATTCTGAAAACTTATTTCTCCTAGCAGCATGAAAAAACATTGTTTGCGCAATGACCTGAGTGCAAGGCAGATAGGATGTCAGCTTACATGCTCTGCTTGTCGTCCACTTGTAGGCTCTGCTTTCCAAACAACTCATTTCAAGCTTTAGAGATTTTCAAAATAGATTTCTTTATTACAACATATGAAGACAGACTCTGTTTTTTAGGAATCATATATTGTCATGCCTGGATTACAAGCCCAAGCAAGAGAAAGGCCCATTATAGATCTTCAGAAAAGAAATGAAAACTAAAACATGCAGGCAATTACATGGAAAGATTGTGCTTCGATTAGGAAGAAAGAGTGAAACTGGGAGGAATGTAGACAATTCAGGAAAAAAATGCATTTACCCAAGCTGTATGGTTCTAATTTGCCCTGATTTGAAAACAGCTACAAATCTCCAATTCTGATTTGTCATTTTTCTGCTTTGCCATGCTGCAAATAATGATGTGACAGTCTCTTTAAAAAAAGGGGGGGTTAATGTTTGATGTTTACATTTCTCACAAAATTGTGCATTGGTGGAGAAGGAAGAGGTGGGTAGGAAAGGCCAATGTATTGGATTTGATTATCAATATATCTGTCCTCGGCTCAATAACTTTCATAATCAGATCACTGGCATTAGTTCCAACTGTATCTTCAGGATTCTGTGAGGATCATGAAATGCAGTCTCTGGGGGATTGAGTATGTCATACAAATACATTGCGAGCACAAAAAATTACTGGGAGCTTGGGAATGCTGAAGAAATAACCTCTATGAACCTCTTGCTACAGTCAGCAAAGAAAGCACCGAAAATATAATATAAGATACATATGGTGGGAGGACCTTTGGCCAAGATGCAGAAGTGCTGAAACATCAGTGTTTTTCTTTACTCCTAGAAACTGATAAAAACTATACTTATACTGCTCATTAAAAATTGTTGGTAAGTAGAAATGCTAATTAAATCTTCTACCAAGTTGTGGATCGGGGGAGGTAAGATTTCTCACAGGCATACAAAACAAATCTCTCCCACCCACTCCACCTTAGTTGTTGCACCATCTCAGCTAGAGATAGAAAAATCCATACCAGATGCTGTTAATGATCCAATTATTTATGTTTCTGAGAGCTCAGTTCCAAGAAAAGAGGCAATTCCTTCACTTGATAGACCGATTAAATGCATGCATGGGGGAACTCACAGTTTGGGGGGCAGGGTTCGTACCCGAGGAAGATTTGTTTTTTCTTTTTCCCAGTTATTTGGTAAGAAACAGATTTTATTCTAGTCAGTGCTTGGATTTTTAAATCATCTTCATAATCTTATCTTATATATTTGTATGATTTGGCATTTTAAATTTCTTATTCATCACTCAGATTTGCAGTAGCAAGATGGAGATGCCATCTAAATTACTGAAATAAATAAGTTTTTTTTTAATGTTTTATATATAAGGATAAGTTTCTTTCTCTTTTTTAGGACCTTGATTTGGGATTGTCTTTCCAATATGAAATTACAATACTTTAATTTTTGTTTAAAGTCATCGTTGTTCTTTGCATCATAAAACAGTATGATTTGGGTTATATATCCAATAAAAGAAAGATTTTTTTTTAATAAACTGAATGCAATTAAGTCTGAGAGATAGTCCTATCTCTGGATCTTTATAATTGCTATAATTATATAATTGTCAGCTTTTTGAAGCAGTCAAAGAAACAGAAGCAGCAGGAATGTGGTTTTATTGTTCTAGTGTAGTATAACAGTATCTTGAAAGAAAATCTTTCTCTGCTCCTCCTTGTACCACACAAAAGCAAAGTGGGAATTATTTTGCATTTCTTTCTCACACTTTCCATTTTATCAAGGCTGAATGGTCATTTCTCCTTCCTTAATGTATATTGTTTTTCTCCCTTTCCAAGACCACGTCTACATTCTTTCCCAATAATACAGATTAATACTGATAGCAATAATTGTTAAAAAATACCTACAAGGCAATGGGGGAAGGAATAAATGTTGTAAAATGAATATAAAGTCCACAACCAGTATATATAATATATATATTTAAGAAGGATGTCTATGTTAATTCCACTTAGATATTTTAGATACACTGACAATTTAATGATCATTCTTTTTAAGAAATTGTCAGGCTCCGAGGTTCCTTCTATCAAAGTTATGACTCCCATATGAACATGGGAGTTTTAATTTTCCTGACTTTCAGTTGTATCATTGGGCATGGTTATTAACCTCCTTTTATTGCAGTGAAAATGAAACTGAGTATGTTCCACTATGGGCTCAATTAGAGAGCTATTATTTGGAACCTTTGAAATCCTGGCAAATACTCTTTTTCAATGACAGTCAGATTGTATTTCCAGCATTAAAAGTGGCTGGACTTCTTTGGATGGTATTGGAAAAGAAATTAAACTATTATTCTTTTTTCTATAAAAATTTGATACTTAGGAATAAGATAGCAAATACCTCAACTTTGATAGAGGAGGAGGGACTTTGAGTTAAAAATGAGATTACTCTATACCAGCTTATTATTTATAATACTTTCAAAACTTCTGATGTTTACAATATGATTCTAATGTGTCTGGACCACCTGTTTGGCATAATGGTTAAGGTGCTGGTTAAAAAACCAGGAGACTGAGACCTAGTCCCATTTTAGGCATGAAAGCTGACTGACTGACTAAGGCAGTCTCTAAAACCATACCTAGAATACTGCATCCAGTTTTGGTCACACTATAAAAAAGATGTTGAGACTTTAGAAAAAGTGCAGAGGGGAGCAACCAAGATGATTAGGGGATTGGAGACAAAAACATATGAAGTTACAGGAACTGAGCATGTCTAGTATAGTGAAGAGAAGGACCAGAGGAGACATGATAGCAGTGTTCCAGTATTTGAGGGGCTGCCACAGAGAGGAAGGGATCAAGCTATTTTCCAAGGCAGAAAGGCTAGACAAAGAATAATGGATGGAAACTGATCAAAGAGAGATTCATCCTAGAAATAAGGAGAAATTTTCTGACAGTGAGAACAATCAACCAATAGAACAGCTTGCCTTCGGAAGTTGTGGGAGCTTCATCACTTGAGACTTTCGAGAAGAGCTTGGACTGCCATTTGTCAGAAACGGTGTAGTCTCTTGCTTGGGTGGGGCAAGGTTGGACTAGATAACCTACAAGGTCCCTTCCAACTCTGTTAATCTCATGGTGAAAATAGAAGGAAGACAGGGTATTATGAATATTCACCTCCTTGAGTTACTTATACTTATAAAAATAAAAGTGGCATAAAATCTAATTAATAAATAAAACCCATTGAAAGGCTGAAAGTCGTCCATACTTTCTGGCTGCCAAGTGCCCAAATTGTAATCATGTGATTGTGAAGATGCTGCAATGGTCATAAGTATGAGGACTGCTTGTCACTTTTTTCAGTGCAGCTTCGAACAGCTACTAAATAAAAGTTTGGAAGTTGAAGATGATCTGTAATATAAAGCTTGATCATGCCCTATGGTTCTTTCATCAAGGCTGAATATTTTTAATGTGGTAATCCATATCAAGGAAGAGATTTAAAGTTTAAATATATCAGTGCTAAACTATACTCCAAAAATCATGTAATTATGAGTGTTACAAATACTTACAAGTTATGAGATTGGACCTGTTGAAGTTAAATACAGCAAAAAAATAATTACGTATATATGTTCTTATAGAAATGCTTGTGTACCAGATAGCAAAGGTTGGCTTGATGAAATATGTGCACTCATAGTCTTTGTATAGTTTCTTCTTTGATGCAAAAGAAATATTGGATAATATGATTCACATAAGTGAAGGTTACGTTATGACTTAAAAACTAAGTTATATTCCTCTGTTTATTGTCTTTAATTTGTTTTAATTTAATTTCTTTTCTTGTCTCCTATTTGCACATATACATTTGTTTGCTTTTCTTATATTGTAGTTTTATTATTGTGATGGATTCAGCCTGGTTTTAGAAGTCATTAGATTTGCCCAAGTCTGAAGAGAGAGAACCTAATTGAACAACTATATGTAATGCCACAAACACAGCTTGTGACATTATGCCACCATAAAATGTCATGTTTGTTCAGGCAAGGAAGGCAACTTCATGGTTACTCACATTTAGCAATATTTGTTTTTTGCAGGAAAGTAGGAACCTATGCAGGGATCATAGGATTTCTTCAGAAATAACGAATAATGTAAGAATAATGTAGCATCATTTCCAAGGAACTGATTCATCTTTCTTCCTTTGCAGCTCTAGACTACCATACTTCATGTCAAGGAGAGATTTCAAAATGTCTAGGACTGCAGAATGTGAGGTTTTATCCCCTGACCCTTACCTAGCCTTGTTGCTGTGACATATCTTAGTGTTGATACTTAAAACATTATCATTAATAATTCATTTGTTGGGATCATATGCTCCTTTTTCTTCTTCGCTGCATTCCATGTGCCTTGGTGTCTAATCATCCTGGCCAATGACCATGGAAAAGTCTTCAGACAATGCTGGCTTCCTCAGCTAAGAAACATAGATGAGCCACTTCCCCCAGAGTCACATATGACTGGACAGGGTAAACCTTTACCTTTGCTCTTTTTATTAATATTTCATACAAATATATACAAGAGATCCTCTTCTGACCTAGAGTCAGCTTAAGTGCATTATCTCCTCTTATGGGGCAAGAACAAAAGACTTCTAACAAAATTAACTTCTCCCTCAGCAAAACTCCATAGCCCATCATTTCTTCAGCACTTTATCAACACACATGTGACATCTCAACTTACCAGTACAGGAAAGAACCATAGAATAGCATCCAATCAATGTTGGCAGTCCTTTAAACAGCCTCTTCCAAGCTATTTATGGCTTTAAAGCTCAAATTAAACTTCACTTAAATCCCAGAAGCATTCTTAGAAAATTTACGTGGCCTTGTTTGATTTCAGTCGTTTCTGATTTTATGATTGTCTAATCACCCTATAGCAAGCATTTGAGAGGGCCCATAACATGCTGTCAAAACTCCAGATGTGAGCACTGACCCCAAAAAGGATACACCATGCATTAGGTGACAATTGTTTCCCAGTAATTTAGTCCAATGAACTTTGTTCTGAAGAGTTCAAGTTTCCAAACTGTTGTTAGAGTAGCCTCACATAGAAGCCATCACAAAATATCTGTCTATTGAGACACATATATGTTTTCTGGTACTATAAAAGCAGCCCACATACTCAAACAAAACAGTCAAATTGGCATTTAATCTTCATCATGCACACTCAGTAAAGTTTAGGCTTCCAGAAATAGAGCAAACAATGCACAGCAGTTTATTTTTATGAATGTCAGCGATGCTGAGGCACTTGGATTTTACATCTACTTCAAATTATATTTCAGTTGGATGTTTCATCCTAATAGACCTGTTAAATCTTTTCTTGTATCGTCATTCTGTGTTTATAAAATAATATATTGGTTTTGGGATTTTCCAAGGAAGATCATAACAGTAAATCTTGTGAATTAGCAGGGGAAATGTCAATAAGTCACTCTTTTAATCTTAATCTGCATTGTCACTGGAATATTGAGTCAGGATGGCTCAGTGGTTAGAATGCAGTACTGCAACTACTCCTTCTGACTGCCAGCTGCCAGCAGTTTGGCAGTTCAAATCTCATTGGCTCAAGGTTGACTCAGCCTTCCATCCTTCTGAGATTGGTAAAATGAAGACCCCGATTGTTGGGGGTGATATGCTGACTTGGTAAACTGCTCAGACAGGACTGCATTGTGAGGCAGTATATACTGTAAATCTAAGTGCTATTGATTAATGAATAAAATATTTAAGAGAAATCTACACCTTATTTCTTTTAACTTTTATCTCGGACACTTCAGATCAGACAGATATTTTATTCTGTCCTTGATGCTTTCTACTTTTTGGTAAATATCAGCTTAACTAACTAACTTATTTAACCAATATTCTGAATGCAAAAGTAGGTTATCTATAACTCTACCATTTCTAATATGAATTGGCAGAGTTTACTGAAAATACATTAATCTGAATTACTTTTCTTCGTATAGTGAAGAATCAAAGTGTGGCTTTCATATTCATCCATCATGTGGACAGTTGACTCCAAATTTACTAATGATATCTTAATCATATAGCTCAGTGATGGCGAACCTTTTTTTGCTCAGGTGCCAAAAGGGCACGTGCATGTGCAACAGTACAAACGCACAATGATCTCTCTCTGCCCTCTGGAAAGTTGAAAATTAGCTAGCCAGTGTGAGCTTGCACCCTGGAGCTGACATAGGGCAATGCCTCATATGCCCTCAGATATGGTTTCATGTGCCACTTGTGGCACACGTGCCATAGGTTCACCATCATGGATATACCCCATGTAACATAACTTGATGAAAACACAAGTCCCCACTCATTCATAAAACTTGCTTGGTGATTTGGAGTTCCTCACTTGCTCTCAGAGCAACTTTACAGGAGTAGACAGAATAAAGGTATGACACCTTGAACAATTTAGAAGTCAAATGTAAATATAACAAATAAACACCATGCATAAAAATAAATGTAGGGATCAGCTGTGTTTAGAATTACATCAAAATATAATATCCCCCTGAACATTCCACCTATAATTTCAAATGCTTGGATTATTAGTTTGCAATAAAATCTACAGTAGTACTTAATGATCTTTGCTCAGAGTTTTTCATAAATTAATAATTGAGTTGTAGGCTATACTGGAAAAGGATAACAGAATATACAATGATATGATTTGCCAGATCTGTCACATACAGCAGGAAGAGATAAGATCTGCCATGCTACGAAAGATATTGACTGACATCCTAAAGGTTTGTAAACCATGGGTAATTTTGGAATGCCTAATGAAAGCTGACCTATTACAAATGTTAACAGTTTTTAAAATGCTACATTTTTTGAAAAATGTAGCAGTTTCAAACAAAGAAACTTGATAGTTCTTTTTTTTTTAAACAATTTTTATTTTCCACAATATTCATTTTACATTTCATTTTCATATATCACTTTTTACATA
>JANHFT010005370.1:14952-30364 GCA_032467955.1 Pseudoxenodon macrops | reverse complement strand
TTTTTATACTTCCCAATTTTCTAAATATTTAAATTTTATATTTATTCTTCCTTTTCCATTTCTCAAATTTTCCAATACCTAAAATCCAAACTTCAAAGTAAAAAACAATAAAAAGAAGAAAAAAAGGAAAAAGAAAAACATAAAAGAAAAAAAGGAAAAGACACAAATTCCACACACAAAACAAAAAATAAAAAATAAAAACCCTTTTTTCTTTACAGTGTTTCTCCGGATTTGACCTTACTTATTTTTATAACATACTTAATTTAATTTTAATTTTAAATCAATCATAAAATTCAATCATAAAATTTCCCCATATTTTATAATACAATGAGTTCTTCATCCCTTAATTTTAACCTCTATCTAATCATTCAACGCAGTCCAATCATTTTTATATATCTCTTCTTCCCCCCACTAGTTTTCTGCCTTCATAAACTTGATAGTTCTTGTTAACTTCAAACAAATAGCATCTGGCTGCATGTCACTAGACTAGAGGTACCCAGATTAAATTGATGTTGGCTGTTTGAGTAAGTACAGACAAGCTAAGAGAGAAATAGAAGGAACAGTTCATAGTATAACATCTACAACCCTTTCATATGTCGTAACAATAGTAAAAAGCTAATGCTATATGCTGCTTATGGCATTATTACTCATAATTACTTATCACTATTTCTCAGGAAATGGTATAAATTCTACCAATATAGCTTAAAAAGAAGAATAAAAATAGAATAAATTTTTTTTTTTAATTTATAAATTCCCAAAGGATAGCTGAGAATAATGGACTTGTTAATGGAGCAAATATCAAGCTGGAGCACACTTCAGGAATGACTCTACCTGATCTTGCTCTCTATATCTTCTCAATCCATCATAAGATGGGCTATAACATCATCAAATATTTATCATATGGGGTGTCACTATCATTACACTCCCATGATGAGAGAGAGAGAGAAATAGACAGAGAGAGAGAGACCGAAGGAGGGAGGGAGGGAAAGAGACATCAAGGGAGACACTACTGTGGCTATCAATGAATATTAATAAGTCAAGAAATGGCCAACCTTCTTTGATGCAACAAATCTGTTATATCTTATTCAGTGAATAATATGTTGCTTAAACTGAGCATTTTATTCAGAATAAATAAGTTCCATTTAAAATATTTCAGGGGCCAATTTGAATCCATACAAAATTCAGAATAACAGAACAGAATAACAGAGTTGGAAGGGATCTTGCAGCTCTTCTAGTCCAACCCTCTCTTCAAGCAGGAAACTCTATACCAATTCAGACAAATATTTGTCCAATCTCTTCTTTAAAACCTCCAATGTTGGAGAACTTACAACTTTTAGAGGCAAGTCGTTCCACTGACTAATTGTTTTAACTGTCAGGAAATTTGTCCTTAGTTCTAGGTTGCTTCTTTCCTTGATTACTTTCCATTCATTGCTTCTTGTCCTGCCTTCAGGTGCTTTGGAGAATCATTGACCTCCTCTTCTTTGTGGCAGTCCCTTAAATATTAGAACATTGCCATGTCCTTCATAAAAGAAAAGAAAAATTAAATCTAATCTGTGGGGTGCAGGAAGAGAAGTAGAACAGGAGAAAGTAACACAGCTGCTTCTTAACATAACATTCATCTAGATTCAGTGGGAAAGAAGCCAAGATGGGTGTTATCTTAAAGAACATTGTGTTCTTGTTCATACCAAACCTGTTGCAATAAAGACTTGCATCCAGGCATTCTCAACCACTTCTGGAATTCCAATGGTGTTGTCAACAATACCTACCCTACAGAGGTGGGTTCTAAATCTTCTTACTGCCGGTTCGTTCAGGGGCGTGCTGCAGACGCACACACATGCACAGTGCTTTAAATATTGCACAATCCAAGATGGCGGCGCCTATGGCACCGCCAAAAGAAACGTCTCAGGGGCGTGGCAGGCCCAGGTTGTTAATGGTTCTACTGAACTGTGCTGGTAAGTTACTAATGGTTCGGTTGAACCAGATCGAACCATTAGGAAACCACCTCTGCTACCCTATGATTCCTTGTCTGGACGGAAACAGCAACCAGGGAATGAAAGGCAAAATCTGAGGAGTGACCTTTTTTTTTTTTAACATGACTGTTGGAGTTTTTGCAGGTAAAATTGTAGGATATAACAACACAGAAGATATTAAATGAACAGTTGAGTGGCTTTCTTTATAAGCATTTAGGATCTGCCCTTTACAGAACTAGAAAATCTCTCTAAAGTACTTGATTACAATACCAATACTAACATACAGATAAATAAGTTTTAAGAATATTTTTACCATACTACTATTAACAATTCCCCAAAACAAAATTACTGCCAAGCTAATGCAAATTAAAGATTTTTATTTTAACCTCTGTAACGCATAGTCTAGGACAAGGCCAGCCTACCTGCCTATTTATTTTATTATTTCATTACATTATTACAAGTATTTTGTATTACTCTCCTACTATGTTGTCAGAGCAGTAAAAAAATTAAAATGTAAGAACAAAAGTTAAAATAAGCTACAAAAAAAGAATACTATAAAAGCTCCAGAAAACAACCAGCAAGATTAACTGAAGCAACCTTTGAGAAAGTAAAAATATATTTGCATTTGAATGAAAGAGCAATAACATAAGCATGGATTACGACTAATAAAACCAATATCTATGCATGATGAAGCATTCTATCAACTTTTCTATGTTATAAACAGGCTGAATAAAACCTATTAGCAATAAAACTGTTGTAAAATAACTATTCAGAAAAATAATTAAACTAAGAACTATTCACAAAAAGAGCCAGCCCACATGGGTTACTAAAAGATAGGACATACTTAAAATCTATGGAGATTCTCAGTCATCCAGGTCATGGTTGTCCCAAAGGTGCATTTGAAGGAGACAACTGGACTTTCTTTGTTTTTTCTTTTGAAGATGTTTTGTTTTCCATCCAAGAAGCTTTTTCAGCTCTGACTGGACAGTGAAGAATGGAAGGATTTATATTCCTTGCAGACAGCTGGTCAGTTACATTCTTTTAGAGAGTCATTGAGGTCATTTGGAGGTCTATCTGTGTGTTCAGGGTCAGCTGAGTAGTACAAATGGGTGTGAAGCCTTTTTGGCTGCCAGATGCTTTATGCCTTGTGTCCCTTCACTGTTGAAGACAGGTGCAAGCTTTTGGGGATGAGTCTGTGTTGTCTGCATCTCAAACTGAAGTGCAGATGGTCCTGCAGGCTACAATTTTTCATAGGACATACTAGATTTTTTTCAAGAGCTTTTTCTAAGGTAAAAATTCTCTAAACTCAACCAGATTGTTAAATACAACTTACAACTAAATCAATTCACATTTCACACTGAAAGATTCTTATTAACCCTTTTTTTAAATTGTTGCACAATGTTAGCTTGATCGCCTGCCATTCTGCTCATGCAGAATGCTGTAATGTCACAATTAGTTTAAAAACTAAGCAAAATGTACTTGCAATTGTTTTCATTTCACTGAGTAAAAGAAAAAGAAAAACTCCATTTTCTAAAAAGAAATCTTCCACTATGAAAGAGATTCTTCTTTTACCTAATTTATTATTGGTTGCACAATCAACCAGTTATTTGGCATTTTTAATTCACCTACTGAATTCTTCCCAAGGACCTGGGAAGAATTCAATAGGCAGTTGTTGCTGTTTGATGATGTAAAAGGTATTATGGCAGCATGGACACTATTCCAAAGGAACCAGCCTTTTGCTTATTTATGGTTATTTTGTCAATGTTTATGGTTATTTATGGTTATTTTGTCAATGTTAATATTGTTCAAATGGTTCTCTGGATATTTTGGCATTCCACCTAAAGCTCCTATCACTATTGGCACTATCTTTGCTTTCCTTTGCCACAGTTATCCTACTTCTATTTGCAAGTTTTGTTGTTTTCTCCAGTTCTTTCTCTTCTATACTGCTGCCTCCAAGTGCACTGTCCAGACTTTCTGACTTTCTTCTGTTTCCATCTGTTAAGCCCGTTCAGTCCCACAGCAGGAATGCCTTTTCTTTTATAATCTCATTGAAGATCTACTATAGAATCAATTAAAAATGAAAGACGTACATCAGATCACCTTGTAATAACTGAAAAAATTGCATGTCATCTATGAGTATATCACCAATGTTTTTTCTGTTCTAAAAAAATTAAAAAGCAGTTACTTTTTATTTAAAAAAAAGGAAAAAGGACAGAAAATATATTCATCACTTGTTTTTGCCTTTTCAATTATCTTGGAAATTGACTCTTTTTACCTGTATTTCACATTCCACCAGTATAAAATGTAACACAGAAAAATATATGTGTTCATTCATAAAGGCCTTCTTTCAATTTAATGCTAATTTATAGCAATTGATTGATAGCCATTGATTCTCTGCAAAAGGAAAAAGAATTTTAAAAAAGCATATGTGTATTTCTGTTGTTTCTGTCTGATGCACTGATGCTCTGCTCCCTTTTGTATCCTGTTCTTTTAAAAAAAACTATAAGAACTTGGCACTGATTTGCTGCTTAATCTGATCTTCAATAGTCACCAAATAAAGTACATCACATGGAATATTTGTTACAGAACTGCAGAATCCAATATTCTTCCAAAAGTTGAATTGCTAAAAAAAAAAGGTAGATATCCCTTCACCAAATGCATTCAAGGAGAGGTTGAAGAACCACCTGTTTTAATATGCAGATTCATGAACTGGAGGTTGGACTGAGTGGTCTCAATGGTCCCTTCAGACTCTGAGTCCATAAAGTGAGAGAAAAATGTGTCTTCTCAATTTTCCACTACATATTTGCGCATTTGAGCTTATAGCTTCCAAAATCATTTGAATCTAAATTAAACTCTGCTGCTGTTCATATTACCTGTTTCTTGCAGGATGATGTATTCCAGAAGAGAAGAACGCAGGGGTGATATTCAAAATTTTCTCTACCAGTTCTCTGAGCATAGCTCGCCTCCTTCTCATGCTTGCTCTGTGTGTATGAGCCCAAGAAGGAGGCGAGAAGCAGCCATGTTGAATGCTGTGGCAGAAAGAAGCCAAACTTTTCTCCTTCACTTCACAGCAGAGCTGCTTCCTTTATGGTCCTCCCTAGCCCCTTCCTGGGGGTCAAAGTATCTTTAAGGGACAGGCAGGCTGCTGCAGCTCCCTTCCAAGCAGGCTCACTTCTCGTCACTGAGAAGGGAGGAAGAAAAGTTCGGCCAGGTCTTCTCCTCCTTCTCAGGCATACACACAGAGTGGAAAGGGTGAGTGGCGAGCGGGAGCGGATGGGCATGGCCAACGAGGGGTGATTTTTACCATTTCAGTAAACTACTTCAAATCACCACTATCGGTACCAGCAATCCGGTCTAAACTGGTCGAAATTCACCCCTTAAAGACCCTAACTGATTTGTAGGGTTAGTCAATGTGGTTTCTATAGAATACAGACTCAATGCAGTTTTAGTTGGTTACTCTTTTAATGTGGTACTGTGTTTTTATTTTTCTTCCTACTCCAGTTCTTCAGTCTTAGAACATATGAGATCTTATGAACACCCAAGCATAATACCTATCATGTTCAGTACATTTTTTAATATTTAATATTTGTTTTTATTCATTATCAGTCATGAAGAATATGTGTGTGAGCGTGCTGTAAAATAAAACATTTTCTAAAGCCAGTGGAATCGTTAAATGGTATCCATACAGAAAATGTTAAGTACAATGAAAGTTTATCAGTCACCAGAAATGGAATAGCTGCATAGTTTGGGATCATTTATGTAGCCTTGGTCTGATATTCCAATATGTTTGTTTTGTCTGTGTTTACGGGAAAGAAGGAAGAAACCAGAAACTACATTATAATATAAATGTAACAGCACACAAAATTGATGATTATAAATTAATGGCTTGAAACAAGGATAACAAAATTGCAAACACTGTTGCCTTATATGTAGGTAGGCAGAGCTAGACAGCATGCAATCACTTTTGTAATATTGCTATCATTGTTTCAACCCATTAAATTACAAACTGAAGTACTGAATAACTTTCCAAAAACACAAGCAAGCCTGCTATTTTCAGTAATCGGAAGCATCATCATCAAATTTCTTGAATCAAAATACAGGCAAATTATACGTGATGTTCACAGTGTTGCCACCAACTGAATGAACATTCAGGTTTTTATGAGGAAAAATGTTTTAATGAGCATAAAACTGTATTTTGGTAAATACATCATTACTATAATCATATATATCGGTAGTGCAGCTGTCACCTAATTTATCACCAAGGACACAACGTTAGTCAAATGCTCCAATAAAAAGGTTTGGTATATGCAGCAAAATATTTGTGTTTTTCCAGATCTGTTTAACTTAGTAGAAAGCAGAAGAATAAATGCACATGGTGTAAGAATTAAATACAAACTGGAAGGCCTATTATCTTGTCAGTTCTACTTTCGTGATGCATCAACCTGCAAAAGTTCTATTTTATTTATCTGATCTCTCCAGAGAATGTTAAATGCATCTTTCCCTTTTTAATAATCTGAAGGAGCGTTATCAATGGAGTTTTTTTCTGCTCAGAATAATCTTGATGCTATTCCTCAACAGGACTTTAAGCCTAGATCTAATGTCAAACTGTAATTTACAGTTACATAAGTGGCTTAAATTCACATGTTCATTCCATTTCTCCTTTCTCCATTTCAATTATTTGATCTAAGACTCTTCTGGTAAATACTGCCAGAGTTGCCACTGTTCACATTGGGTGACCATAAAAATCTTTTAAATTTATTAATAATATTTCTAAATGTAAGGAAAAAAACCAAGAATATGTGTTCTAGCTGTAGTATTCTGTACCCAACTTCCTAAAATTTACAAGGAAGCTCCAATATCCATATTCAGTGGATTGCACAACTATTCTTCAAATATTTCCCAATTATACTAATCATTGTGAAGACAGTCTAGCTAAAAGATATTGAACAGATCAAGAAGAATTTCTTATTACTATTAACCAATTTGACTAATGATGTTTGAACTCAGAATTAGAAACCATGCCTGAAATGAAAGTTTGTACTTTAAAATTACTACACTTTAATTCATTTCCCTGCTCTTCAACTTCTTCAAAAAATCCTATTAACATCACTCTCCCCAACACAAACAAAAGGATAATGTAAACCTGGGGACCTAAGTATCTTACATAGGTAATATTGTAAAAGGATATTTATATATACACTCCAAAAAATGAAAAGTGTCTCATGGAATAAAGGTCAAAGAGTTTTTTTCAGTGTTCTGCTCCTACAGTAATGAACTGGATGCCTAGTGAAATTCACCAGCAAAACATAAATTTACCCTGTCATTCAAAGTTAAGAGACATATCCCTTGTTACAGAAAGTAATATATAGTTGTGTGAAAAACAGATTTTTTAAAAAATCTCAACACAAATTCAGTACACCTTAATTATCATTTCCTGAAACTTAGATTGATGGCTACCCTTCTGGCCTTTAAGAAGGACCTGAAGAAAAGTTTGGAGTTTGGACCACCACATTTGGAGTAAAGTGATACTGGTGAGCCTTTTCAAAGGCTATTCTGAATGGGATGTTTTGCTTGCATTCACCTGTTAACTGTGATCATTGAATAAATTGTTAAATAAATATTGTATTACATTAGAACAGGCATCCTCAAACTACGGCCCGTGGGCCGAATAGAGCCCACCAATGCAAATTATTCGGCCCCTGGAGTGGTGGGATGAAAAGCACCTTTTAGATGTTTTTCACAGCTATGTGATCTATGTGAGTAGGGGTGCTGACTTACAAAGTAGCTGCTGGTGGTTTGTAAAGCAGCTTTCCTGCTGGCAGAGCAGTCACATGATCCAGGGTGGGGAAATGGTATGAATGGTTAGAGAAGACGGATAAAAGGTAAGGAAATAGTAAAGGGGGAAGATATAGGAGTTGAAAGTTAGTAACAAACGAATGGAAAGGGAACAAACATAAAATGTATGATTGAAATTGAATATATTGTTATTTATATGTACATAAATGAATATTAGAATCACATGTATAAATGGTAAATTGAAGTAAGAAAGAAAAAATGGATATGTAGAAATGTCTACTGATGTAAAAAATGTTGATTTTTTTTCTTTTAAAAAAAACCTGTTTAATAAAAAAAAATTAATTCTTTAAAAATTTCATTTTGAAGGAAATCCTGTTTGTTTTATTCTTTTTTAATGGCCTATTTTAAAGAGCCTGAAGCTGCTGTTGTAATGAAGTGGCAAGAAAGTTTGCACTCTTTTGTCCTGGGGGGAAAGGGTATTTATTAAGTAAATAGATTCCTTGGATTGAGCAAGCACAGCAAGGACAAAGGCAAAATGGACTGCTAAATTGGCCATGCCCATCCTGTCACATGACCACCTAGCCACGCCCACCCTGGCAGTCCAGGCCCCCAACAGTCTGAGGGACCGTGAATTGGCTCCCTGTTCAAAAGGTTAGACGACTCCTGCATTAGAACAATATTTCAAATGTAACAGGTGTTCCGGCCAAAAGAAATAAGGGAAATAAGGGATAACTGTGGTTTTTCTTGTGTGGTTTTTTTACCCCAAGACTACAAAAACAGATGCAGTAGTGACGTTTGTCCATCATGTTCAAAGAACATGATCTGGCAGGTTGTGTGGGCTGTCCACGATGTGTCCACAGGTGGCTGGTAAGGCCTATAAGGGCATGAAATGTTCTGCCACATGTCAGGCACACATATGTGGACACCATTGTTGCAGCATTTACAGCTCTGGCTTTGTAGAGTGCTTGCTTGTTCTGTGCTATGGTTGTTCTGTTCTCATATGTCTGGCAGTATTGAGGGATCACTGTGAGTCATGTTGATCAATCTTGTGCCAGGGTTTCCCAGGCAGGGGTGTCGATATCTTGAAGGAGGCTTTCAATGTGTCTTGGTATCGCTTCCTTTGAGACAGCTCACCATAGAGGAGCTGTTTAGGGATGCTATGGTCTGGCATCCTTGCAACTATTTACTTCCAAAATTGCAAAAATTTAGCTACGTTGGTTTTTTCTGAGAACATCAAAATAAATCAGCATTGGAATCAAATGATGACGCTGATTTAGTTGACCTTTATACAAGACAGTTAAAGGTTATCATCTCCTTACATCATACCTGTTGTAATGCTTACAGTAGAATGATTTAAGTAAAGTCCTTCTATCACAAGACTTAAAACTGGCAACATGACATTTTTCAATTAAGGTTCTTAGCTAGAAACTTAATTCTGCTGAATTTCTGTGCCATATCTTTCTCACTTTCCAGTTATCAATGACATCATCATAATTTATTTGCTTTGCATATCTGTGCTCCATTTGGATAAAAAACAAACAGTTGAGCTTATGCTTCCCAGTTACTTACTACACACAATTCTTAATAACCTTAATAGATTATCTTTTACTAAATTGCATCCATTAGATCCAAAAACTGGCAAGGAAGTGAGCATTGTCAAGTTAATGCATAGTTCATGGTTCTTGGCATAAACTTGAATACACTACTTTGCTTTTATTTTTATATAACAGTGGCTGGCCCTTGTTAGTGGGAGATTAACAGCAATATTAACACTAAAAGTAACACTAGACCAACAGTCAAGAAATAAACAATATCCCAATTAAGGAACAATCAATGAAGACAAAAAAAGCTAACAGTAAACAAGCGAATCAAGAAATCACCAAGACCACTCCCACCAACACTGACAGGGTAAACCACTTGAAAGTAAATCCCACTCCCTTCTAGCACTGATGATATTATCTAGTTTGGTAGTGAAACATCTAGAAGAAAATCACCAAGCTCAGAGAGCACTACGGACCCCATAGTTTCTGTTTCATTTCTTTCTTCCTATGTAAATGTTATTTATTTATCTGATTTTTATCCAATCCTTATTACTGGTACTTTACAAGTAATTCAAGGGATTGGACATATCTAAGACTCCTTCCACTTTCTATTTTCCCCACAATGACAATTGTGTGAGATGAATTGGGCTGAGAGTGAGTGATTGGCCCAAAGTCACCAGTTGGCTTTCACATTCCATAATTCAATTCTACCAGATATTCATCTTTTATATTACACGCTTTCACAGTCCAAACTCCATTTCAATGTCATCACTAAAGATTCATGCTTCATTTAAAAGCCATTTCTATTTTTTATTGCACATAAAAACTTTATAATTTTATTAATTCAAAAAACGACTAATTTTTTTACTACAGCTATACGATAGTGAATCCAATACATTTTTAATCAATCCAGGTAACATATAGGTCTGTTATGTCTTTCTGAGGGTTGGGGGTTTGTTTTTGAAACATTGTTTCATCAAAGTTGATGTTTTTTGTACCTCTAGAATTTTGAATTTCCCTACTAATTTGAGATTAGAGGGATTGTTAGACATTACTGGCAATGATTCCTATAAACAACTTGAATGCTGCAGGCATCCAATTCTTGGGTATTGTTTATTTTGCTTTTCCTAATTAGTAACTTATGGAAGCCATTGATCATTGCTGCAACGTTTGATTGAAATTAAATATAAAACAAGACTGCAAAATACTTAGACATTGTCAAGGTTCCAACTAACTAACCCAAGCAAATCAGAACTCTGAGGCCAGACACTTCTTCAAATAACTTATTTATTGGGTAAATCATATCAGCACACTTGGTTGAAAACCAACTCTGAATCTTTCCCGTGGTTTCAATATAATTAAAACCAGTAATCACCCCTTTTCCCTATGGTCATGTTGGCCAATTAGGTTAATTGGTGGGCTCCTCAGTCACTCTTCTCCTTTTTCCTCCATCACCTAGTAGATGACCTTGGTTCTTAAAAGAAGGTTCAATGTTGTGTCTAGCACTGCATTCAAACCTCCTCTCCCCTTCCATGCAGTGTGGCAACAATGGACCAGGAAAATGGCTTCTAGCAAGTTAAGTTCCCTGTTGGCAGACAATGGAACCCAAAATCCACAGTGTTTCCCTTTTCCTGATTTACTCTCTTTTTTTTATACCTTTTTAGCTTGTCCTTTTACAATCACTGCTATTGCTCTATTTTTTCCATTTGCTCAGGTTTTACTTGTTTTTCTGTCAGATATCTTGGAAGAATTTCATTGTGGGGGTTTATTTTTGTTATCTTAATGTTTCTTCATTATTTTGGGGATTAATTTGGTTTTTCATCTTTACTCTAACTTTAAAAAGTATTATTGATCTATTTTTTAGCCTATTTTGCTGGAAACGCTTGATCCTACATCCATATTGTTCACTTTTCTTATAAGTCACCACCAGTCTTAAATTAAATTGTTACATGATTTTTGCAATAATTTTCTATCTAAAAGATTGTAACTTTTCCAAGCTTGTTTCTCTTATTTTTCAGTTTGTGTTATTTTAAACTATGTAGGTTTCTAACTTCTTTTTTAAAGTTGATTTATATTTTCCAATCTACAGTATTTTTTCACATTGGCACTGAGTTTTAGTTTAGGAGCTTGCTTTCCATTTATAATCCAGTTCTGTTATTTCTTTTGTAAGGCTATACATGAGCTGATTAGTCTCTTTGATCATTTATGTCATAATAGATTACCGTAGGCAACCATACTTGAATCAGGCACAATTTCATTTAAATGCTTTCTTTCAGTGGATTTCAAAGGCAGTAATCTTTGACTTGCTATATCTTCCTTAAATTTACAAACTTTTTCTTTAAGCTGTTATTTATATTCAGACAAGTGCAGTTCTGTTTCATTATTTTGAATTGCTGCTTTAAAATGTTCACTGGCTGCACCCAAATGAATGTCTATGTTGACTTTTGTAGCCCATTTTTGTTTTGCCCTTTCAAAACATTTGTTTGTCTTCGCATATATGCTGCAACTTTTCCTTCATGACAGATGTCTTCTTTGATTTTGTAACAGCAGTGAAAAGCCTTTGATTCACTCTTTACACAGCATCCTTATCCTGCAAGATTCTGAAGGATGCCAATAATGTGTGTTTATAGCAATAACAATAGCATTTAGATTTATATACCACTTCCCAGTGCTTTACAGCCTCTCTAAGCAGTTTACAGTGGCAGCATATCACCCCCAACAATCTGGGTCCTCATTTTACCAACCTCGGAAGGATGGAAGGCTAAGTCAACATTGAGCCTGGTGAGATTCAAACTGCCAAATTGCAGGCAGGCAGCAGGCAGCAGAGGTAGCTGCAGTACTGCATTCTAACCACTGCTCCACTGGGGCTCTTTAGTTTCTTCCATAAGATGCAAAGTCAGATTGTTGAATAACTATTAGTATAAAACTATTTATATTTTTCAAAGGCTGAGTGCCCTGTATGAATTTCTCTTCAGTTGTAAAACAACTGTTTGTAATCAAATGTATATGCATTCTCATCTTTACTCTGCAATTCTGTATAAGAACTCTGTGTTCATATGACTGAGTCCCTTCCCTCTTGCTAATCAAAACCAGAGGTGGGTTCTGAATCTTCTTACTGCCGGTTCGCTCAGGGTCATGCCTCGAGCACGCAAAATACGTGCATGCACATGCGCGCAGCAGTCAAAAACAGTAAAACATCCAAGAATAGAATAGAATAGAATAGAATAGAATAGGAGACCCGCAGAGACACCGACAGAACCGGCTCCGTGACATCATCACAGAGTTACTACTGGTTCTATAGAACCAGATAGAACCAGTAGGAACCTACCTCTGACCAAAACCAATTACCCACCGTAACCTATCACTTTTAATAAAACAATTGCTTGTTTGCTTATTTGTTTATTTATTATTATAATAAATTTCAAATACACAATTCTGGGCTTATAGCAATTAAAAATAAACTACAGACAAAATGTAATATGAAACATAAAACTGGAATCCTTGGTGCTGTCTGAGCATGCGGACATTTCATTACCCAACTAAGTAACATCATCAGTGAGTGTTTGGGTTGCTTCTGATTTATATACCTTCCAGTTTTGGTGGGCAATGCCTGCTCATATGTGTGTTGGCTGGTAAAGACCATGTGTTCTGATCTTTTTGTTTCCTTCCTGGCTTTTTTATTCTATAAAAACATATAAAAACCGTAGAGCACAATTCACAGCAGAGGGGAAAAAATCAATATAACTATTGTGTTTTATCATACAGTATATCTGAATTTCCAAGCACAGTGACAGAACCACCCCTTTAAAAACTTGCAAAAAGCCAATAGAGTTAAGACCAATCTGATCCTTGGGGAGCTCATGTTCTAAGGATGGATGTCCCAATAGAAAAGGCTCTCTACCTTGGCACGTCATCATGAAACCACCTTCATCTCATCCCCAGAGATTGCAAAGTTTTTCAACAAATACATACTGAATAACTTTGGAAAAATCATGGAGAAATCTGCATATGCACATGTGCAAAGAAATAATATTAGCTATTTATTAATGAGAAACAGATTTGTAAATCAGATTAATTTTTGTCACCTGATGTTCTTCCTCCTGCATCACCACATCAGTCTTGTGTTCACAATTTTCTGTGGCATTCTCATTACAGGTTCCTCTGTGATGTTGTCACAAAGTTTTATGTAGAAACATAATTAGCCATTTTCTACTTTGTCCTTCTGTTCTCAGCATTACCCAGCTATAGTTTCTGTTTTTAAATTTTCCCCCCCTTTTTTTTCTACTCCAGAATCAGCTTCATTTTCTCATGTACTAAAAGAAGAGAACAGAGGAAGATCATGAAGGGTTCCTGTTTATGTCTGGGAATGAAGTTTGATAAAAGTTTATTTTTATTTTATTTATTTTGTCAAGCATGTATAAGATTATAGACAAAGAATAAACATGATTGTGAATATATAATATGTACAAGAATGGTTATGAGTACATGATATTTTACGAATATATGGGGACATTAGGACAGGGATGGTAGGTTAAAGTTTTGGGGGTTTGGGGAAGAAACTACAGAGTCAGGTAATGTATTCCAGGCATTGACTACTCTTTTGCTGTAATCAAATTTTTTGAAATCAAGTTTGGAGCGGTTTACGTTAAGTTTGTGTCTACTGTGAGCTTGTGTATTGTTGCGGTTGAAGCTGAAGTAGTCATTGACAGGTAGGACATTGTAGCAGATAATTTTGTGTGTAACACTTAGGTCAGATCGAAGGTGGCGTAGTTCTAAATTTTCTATGCCCAAAATTTCAAGTCTGGTGGCATAAGAACAGAGGAGTGGAGGATTCTTCTCGTGAAGTATCTCTGGACATTCTCAATTGTATTAATGTCCGATATGTAGTGTGGGTTCCCGACAGATGAGACAAATTCAAGAATTTGTCTAGCAAATGTTTTATATGCTCTGATTAAAAGAACAATATTACCAGAGAAGAAGCTACGCAAGATTAGGTTAACCACTCTTAACTTGCTCAATACAATACAGTTTCTTATCCTTTGCATAAGTCAACCCATAGATGTATCTGTGGTGAGTTAGGGTGAAAGATTAGATGTATCGAGCCTCCCAAAAGCCTCTGGGTTTACATGCCTTAGTTCTACCTCCTGTTTTGATGTGGTGACTTGGTGGCCCTCACTGCAATCGCCTATTTTCCAGGGAGTTGCCTTTGCTTAAGACTTTCTGTTTAACTTCTGCTTTGTGAAAGTGAGGGTGTGTGGGAAAAACCTCAAGGTCCCTTCCAACTCTGGCATTCTGTATTCTCTTCTGGTCGCATCTTCCCTTCTCCAAAACTCCTCATGCCTCTTCAGATCTCAGGTGTTGAAAAAGCACCCAAACGGAAGAACCATTGGGATTGTGTCTACTCCTTTCAGAGAACGGCATGAAGGATTCCTTTGACACAGGCACAACCTATGCTGAGACATCGGCAGAAACCTGATTTGCTATTCCCAAGTTGCACATTTAGAAACAATACAGCAGGCAGCCAAATGCTCCCCAAAGAATCGGATTTACTTCTCTTGAGTTTTAACTGGAAATTGGAGACAGGGAGGCCTAAGAATCTGGGATTGATTGATTCTTTCTTTTTTTAATTTACAGCTGCTGCAGTAAAAATGATTCATAACAGTTTACCAGATATCCATCAGTGAATCACATGGGCCTGCTAGGAGTCGGGCAATGCACAAATTAAATTAATTAATAATATACATCCATCATATGAACCAACCAAGTATTTAAAATACAATAATCTACCTGACACCCCTCCCAGTACAGTTCTCCAAAATGGCTGGCTTTTTAATAGCTTATAGGGGTCCACCTCTATTGTGGCTGATCAATTGGGGAGAGGGGGGATATTCTAAAGCAAGTGCTTTCTTCCTCACTTTATAACAGTGGGGAGCCACAGAGTCCCCAAGGACCCATTGCTTGAGCAGATGAGATTGGAAAGTGCCCAAGCATCTTGTATTCTCCAAAAGCACCCTCTGGTTACACGTTAGTGTGTCAAAGGATGGATCTCTCTCTCTCTCCCTCTCTCCCTCTCTCCCCCTCTCCCTCTCTCTCTCCCTCCCTCCC
>JANHFT010005368.1:46800-58177 GCA_032467955.1 Pseudoxenodon macrops | reverse complement strand
CTCTATAGCGTCGTTTTGAGGGTAGGAGTTGAAACAATCTATGTCCAGGATGCGAGGGGTCAGTAAATATTTTCACGTAAGATATTTCGAAGGTACTACAATTGGAAAAAGCTGCTGGAATATGTGCAAGATTTGGGTTGCAAAAGATCCAGAATGCAGCAGAGCTAGACAGGTTTCTCTCTCTCTCTCTCTCTACAGGTAATCCTTGTTTAGTGACTGCCTCATTTAGGGACCGTTTGCAGATATAATGACAGTAACTGTATGATCTTTGCAGGTCTGTGAAGCAAAAGAAAGCTTAAGATGATAAGCCCAGTCATAGTTTCATTTAATGATCATGTCCCTTAATATAACCAAATTGCCAGTTCCAATTGTGGTTCCTAAACAAGGATGACCTGTACTGCTACCTACTTGCTGTATTGGCATTCTGCAGATCAGATCTGGTAGCCCTAGAACCAGCACACCTGCACCCTCCAATTAACATTTGCATTCCAAGGTTACCTTAACTATAATGTACTCAGGTGTGCACTCACTTAGCAAAGGAAATAGAGCAAAAGCTAGATCATTCTGCAAAGCTTGTATATCTATTAATAAAATACTGTGTTAGATATTGATGCTATCTCAAATCTTATGCACACGTATTTAGGAGTGAGCTCTGTGAACACAACACTATTTAAATAACTGCACCTACATCCTGTGAAAACAGGATATTTGAAGCAAGGATGTCAGTGAAGAATTTAAAACTGGTCATAAAGGTTAGGTGTCTATTTTCAACTTCGTAGAACTTTTGCCACATAAAATTGTAAACAAAATAAGGAGAGGAAAAAGACTGGTAGTATGCTCTAAACATGCTATTCATGTTATTAAAACAGAAAACAGCTTAGGCTATATGGCAACGTTTCTTGATACGGTGTCCTCAATATGTTTTGGACCAATTCCCAGAATTGTTAGACAATTCTTTGTTTATTATGCTATGGAAGAATTCTGAAAGTTCGAGTTGAATGTATCTGCACAACATCAAGCTGCAGATTCTCTCTCAATAGTTGAAATTTATGTTTCAGGTTTTTCCAGCTCCTAGACATACATGGAAAAACGTAAACCACATTTTTTTTTCTTGAAGGACAATGAGAAAATGGGTAATACCTGCATAAGAGTCATTGAAGCCAGACACTGCTGTTTTGTTGTTGTTGTTTTAGTAACTAGTAAGAAAGCCTTTAACCCAGAGGTGGGTTCTGAATCTTCTTACTGCTGGTTCGCTCAGGGTTGCGCCTCGAGTGCACGTGCGCGGCAATCAACAAATAGCTTCTGCATGTGCACAAAAGCAAAATTTAGCTTCTGCGCATATCCAAAATGGCAGCGCCCACGGAGAACCCAAAGGAACTGGCTTCGTGATGTCATCGCGGAGTTACTACTGATTCTATAAAACCGGTAGGAACCCACCTCTGCTTTAACCCTCCATAATTGGGGAAGGTGATTGAAGGAGCTATAGTTTTTAAACTTCAGGAGGTGCTGGAAGAAGCAGAGATTCTAACCTATTTCGATCTGGTTTCAGGAGAAGCTGAAGCTGCTTTGATCCACCTGATGAGTGATGTTTGATTTGGAATGCAAAGCACTGGTGACTGTTGATTCTTCTTGAGCTCTTAACAGCCTTCAATGGTACTGATCACAGTAAACTTAGGAATTTATTTAAATTGTTAATACCATTTATATGGTCACCATCTCTTCAAGGTGATTCTGGATGGCAATCAAAATTAAAACAAACCTAACAGTTCATAAACCAATACAGAAAGAACAAACTATAACATACGCCTGATGTCAAAACTAAGTCTACTTCATCTGTCTATGGATATTCTCATTCATCCAGGTCGTGGTTGTCCCAAAGGTGCTTTTTCCAAAGGCAGCTGGACTTCGTTTCTCCTTGAAGTCATTTCACTTCAAGGAAGCAAAACATCTTCAAGAAAAGAACAAAGAAAATCTAGATGCTTTTGGGGGCGAAAAACACTTTTAGGCTTCGACTTCATCATTATAACAGCAGTTAAACAGCCAAGTATCAGGTCTCCTTCAACTTTCTGGGCCAAATGCATGAAGAAATCTGCAGGTCTTAAATGTCTTGCAAAAGACTAACAGGATGGGGATTAACTAGCCATCTCCAGAGGATGGCTGTTTCAAAGGGCACATAGCAATAGACTTATATATCACTTTACATTGTTTTATGGGTTAGAGAGTCAGCATATTGCCCCCAACAATCTGGGCCCTCATTTTACTCACCTCGAAAAGATGGAAGGCTGAGTCAACCTCAGATTTGAACTGCCAAATTGCAGGCAGCCAGCAGAAGTAGCCTGCAGTACTGCACTCTAACCACTGCGCCACTGTGGTTCACATGAAATGACAGAGAAGGCATGATTCCTAGGTGGTCCCATAAAACAATAGTAATACATGGGACCTGAACTACCAACTCTAGTAGTTCTGGTGGAGGAGAGCAGAGATGGTTGGAGGCAGAAAACCCAGCCTTGTGCTATGTGAGGCTTTACAGCTAAATAACCAGCATCTTGAACTCCATCCAGGTAAATTTCAGTTTGGTATAATGGTTAAGACATCAGGCTGGAAACCAAGAGACCATGGTTTTTAGTCTCACTTAGGCACAAAGCCAGCTGGGTGACCTTGGGCTAGTCACTTTCTCTCTGCCCTAGGAAGAAGGCAGTGGCAAATCACTTCTGAAAAACCTTGCAAAGAAAACCACAGGGACTTGTCCAGGCAGTCTCTGAGAATCAGACATGATTGAATGGAAGAAACAAAATTCAGATGGTGTTATTTGAAGACAGTTGTGCCTCAGACTATAAGCTATTAAATACTATCCCTCGGGGCTTTATTCTGTCTGCATGAAGTGGTTACTATCAGTATCCTGTTGTCACTTAGATTTATTTCTCTGCAACAGCTTCAGTAAATGATACGCCTGGGTCCAGTATGGGATCATTTGAAACGGATTCCAGACTAGAGACTCTTCTTAGGAGGAGCCATAATTTCAGGGAAATGCCTCTCCTGAAATTATGGGATTATAATCTCCCAGAAGAAGCAGAATACACATGTTAGAGACTCAAAAAATGGAAAGGAGCATGACCACTTCACGTGCTAACTATGTTCAATTCTGAAAGAATATGGTCTTAAAACTATGGTGCACACAATTATCTCCATATTAGTTTTGTGATACGTTCTATTTGGGGGTACCATTTTGTCTAGCCTAGAAATGTCAATCCATCAGCCACGTTGGTCTTGGGAAACAGACAAGGAGATCATGTACTGCCAGTTCTTATAAGTATTGTGACTATCAACCTATGTCTAGGCAAAATACAGCGCTGTTCATTACATTGAAAGTCCTACAACAGGAGGGTCGAACTTGATTTCATTGAGGGCCGCATCAGGGTTGTGTTTGACCTTGGGGGGCCGGGGTGGGCATGGCCGGGGTGGGTGTGGCCAGCTCGACATCACTCGTGTCGGTATCTATGGTGGCCCGAGTGCTCTGCCAGCGAAAATTTGCTCCCGAGCTCCATTTCAGCTGCGATGGCCTCCTGCAACCTTCTGCCAGCAAAAACGGAGCTTGGGAGGCCTTCCCAGGCTCTGTTTTCGCTGGTAGAGGCACTGCGGGCTGTTTCTTTGCTGTTTCCAGGGCTGCTCTATGGGCCAGATTGAAGCAATCCAGATCTGGACCACGGGCCTTGAGTTTGACACCCCTGTGCTACATTTTAGGTCCAGGTTATCAGAGGGACAGCCATTTTCTGCATAACCTTTCACACTTTCTGAGATCGATTTATTGTTGCTGTAAACTCATCTGCAGACTCCTAGGGTAGAGCTTCTCTAGTTTTTTCTCACGATATCCCTACAGAGTTGAGAATCTATCATATCCATTAGCTTTTTAAAGGACCATCGAAATATACATTTCTCAAAGACAAAGAGACAGAGCCATTCGCTATTAGTTCTTAGTAACTATTAAGGCAACCCATTTGGCTGACTTCACATAGTGCTGTAGTCATAATTTTTCTGATTTGTGGTTTACCATAATGGCCTTAAAGCAGGGGTGAAATCCAACAGGTTCTATAGAACCGGTGGCGGAAATTTTGAGTAGTTCGTAGAACCGGCAAATACCACCTTTGGCTGGCCCCAGAGTGGGGTGAGGAAGAAGATTTTGCAATATCCTTTCCCTGCCACACCCACCAAGCCATGCCCACAGAACCGGTAGTAAAAAAAATTGGATTTTACCACAGCTTTAAAATTACCTGCAAACCAGGCCATGATGACTTCAATAACATTCAAAGAAAATGGGGACTTAAAACTGCTGGTTTTTGGTACAATACAACCTGACCGTAACAGGGTGAAACCAAACCTTTTTCATCTAGCCAGCCACAGCCTGTACCCGCATAAGAGATTAGCTGCTTTTAAAAGGTTCTATAGAAAAGGTTCACTCAGAACTGCACAATCTCTCCCTCAGCATCTCCTCCAGAAAGAGTGGATTGCAGGACTAAGATTTCCAACCCATAATTGGAGTCGAGTTGGGGATCAGTATTCTTGGAATTAAGATGTCCAAAAGCAACAACTAGCCTGCTTTTGGACAGATCCACTGCGATTATCTCTGAAAGCGCAACCTCCAAAACCAGAAGTACAATCTGAACTGTTGAAAAGGTTAACACTGCAGTTGGTGTTCAACTAAAGCCTCTCAATCTGTCCCACAAGAACAAAAAGGTGGGGCTGTCGTATTACTCATACTGGAAAGTGCAAAGAATACCTGGAGAGGAGCCATGGAGGCTGCCTGCTTGAAAACCCAGTTAAAATATTGCAAAATCCAGCAGCTTGTTTCCTGATACTCAGTTCTGAAGGCACGACTTAAACTCGGCTTTCTAAGATAACAACATTTGCAAAATTTGACAGAATGATAATTGTTTAAAGGAAAATTAACATTTAAAAAAATAGCTACAGTATATACAGCACTGGCAGCATCAGCATTCTGGAATGGCTAATTTAAGCCCAAACAAAAGCATACTATGGCTTAACCTAAAAAAATAAATCAGTTTATAGCTTGGTGTGTACAGCAATATAGGAACGGCAGCCAATTCAGGCTTAGTATGCTGACTGTAGTTCAGTAAAAGCTGAAATATGAATTAGGTGACTAATTGGCTAATCCCATTTAACCCATCCCTCTCCAAACTGTGTTTAAGAGGGAAGTTTCTATTAGATAATTACAGGCAAAGCATAAACCCAACTTCGGTGATGATCTTAAGATCATAGTGCAAGTCAAGAATACTGGTTTATAAAATGAAGCATGAACAAGCATTTCATGTGAACACTCCTTTACTGATAGAATCCATGCAGCCCTCAAGTTCAGTTGGATGTTTCAGATTAGAGATTTTATCAGCTAGAGACTGCATGTAAAATGTGTTTACTCATGAGCTTCAAATACCATCATCGTCCAACCCCAAAATCAGATAAGAGAAAAATAATCTCACATTTCTAACAAAGCAACAAAAAAAACACCACCCCAAAACCAGTCAATTTACTCATATTGACTATGAAAGCCGTATTTCATCTTGCTGAGTTATGTTGATTAGGATTATTATATTCTGCAGCAAGACTTAATCCTGAAGTCTTTGATATGTATCCATCGCATTTTATTATTATTATTTTATTTAAAAACAAGCAACCTTATTTGTCCTGAGAATTTTGGCTATGGGGGGATCAGAAGCATAAACTAAAGACATGCTTCTGGCATCACGTACAAAACTCGGCAAATCGTAGAAATAATTGTGGGGTTCAAATTGCAGCTATTGCACTGCAGCAGCTTTAGGGTGTCCGGAAAAGGGCTCAGTTTAACCCATGTCTTGTAGCGCATGGTTTCTAATTTTAGCTTTACAAGTAGCTCAAAGACAGACCAGAATACTACCATTCTGAAATATGCTCTGTCATGCCACCAATCCCAAAATATGGGAAGACTCATCCTTTACAAGCAGGGTTATCATCTGTTGGTCTCCAAGTGGCCACCACATAAATAGAATTTGAAATATGTGATTAAAAATGACAGACTCTCTAAAAAATCAGCTAAACCATGAAGCTGCTTTTTAAGCCAACCACTGTCAGGCCCTCGTAGCCTAAAGTTCTAGATTATTCTGGAAAAGAACAAGCTCCATACTTAGTGAACACACTGTAAAAACTTTTTTTTAAAACTACCAGCACTAGTAAGGATCTCATAGCAAGGGAGATCTTGAATCAAAGTCTAAAAACCACAATTTATGTGACTGGTAAGATTATTAGCAGCTGATCTCTATATACATACAGGGTTCTGAAATTATACTGAAAGGCTTAATATGCAAAGGACTATTTCGTTCTAGGTTAAACAGTGCAACTGGCTACCCTTTTGCAATCAAGAACCCACCTTGAATATATAAAGTACAGTATATAAAATCAGAATGTATTTGGAAATTGGAATGGTTTTATTCCATTTTTTAAGCACTGTGAGTGCAAATACCCATAGATTGGCCTCTCTCAGTTTATACCATACTTTTAATTATGTATGAACCATGTGTCTGGGTTCATACAACCTGCTAAGAAAACAGAGGAATTCTGGCTTAGCATGCTTAGTAAACTTGACTCATTGGTTCCAGGTTTTGTGTCTTGTCTATTGTACATTATGTTGTGTATGCAAACATTCCTTGTGTTCTAAGGATTTTAGGATGGTGCTGATATAATTTCTGCCATTGCAGAATTTGCAGAGATGAGCATCTAAAAGTTATTATCCATGTAGAGTCAGCACGGGGAAAAATAGGATGAAACAGCTAACATAAAATATATTCTGCTTACCGTATTTATGTGAACAGTAGAAAGCAACCATCTTCCTCACTTTTTAAAGTTTTCTTTCACTCCCCACAAAAGATAGATCCAAGAAAACTTTAGTACAAATTCTTTAGGATTGAAACTCCCAGAATTCTCAGGATGCTGGGAATTGATATCCCAAATCCCTTGGGTGTCAGCAGTGATGGGTTTCACTTCACCTTTGCTACCAGTTCAGGAATGGGAGCGTGCGCGTGATGCTTCTGAGCATGCGCAGAGCATTCTTGATGATGTCCGGCCACCACTGCTACTGGTTTGCCCAAACCAGGCCGAACTGGTAGGAACCCACCCCTGGGTGTCAGGTTAGACAAGGGTACCCTAGCTCTTTCTTTCCCTTAACTACAATGACTTTATGAAGTTTCTTTATAAACAGCCTTCTTCCATATTTCCCCACTGCTATTATCTGCTGTGATACAATGCGATAAGTATTTATGTTGAGGTATAAATTCTTTTTAAAGTATGATACAATTTACGAGATTATTCTGGAGGTGATGGGAGGGAAATGTCCATCTCACACAACTTTCTCACCCGAGAGGCCCAGTCTAACCATACCTGCTTGACTGCATTTAAGATCTAACAATGGATCTTATACAGTTCCTGCTTGACTGCACGTTATGATCCCAGAGTATTTAAAGCAGGAGTGCTCAACCTTCGCAACTTTTAAGACTTGTGGACTTCAACTCACAGAATTCCCCAGCCAGTTGAAGTCCATAGGTTTAAAGTTGCCAAGGTTGGACACCTGATTTGCAGGGACTTTGGGCTACACATGAATATTTCTGTATTCAACAAAACAATATTTTAAACACAAGGTACCGCTTACTTTAGGCGGGAAAAAGCCTTTTTTCTGGCATATTTCCATTTTTAAAAAAGGTGTATGGAAGGGGGAAATGATTTGTCAATTACCGGTAATCTGTCGGTTAACTGAAATCAGTTCAAAAAGTAGTTGATCATATAGTCAAATGCCAAATATTAGTTTAGAACTTTTAAATACATGCTTTACTTAGATTTATAATCAGCATCTATCCTGTAAAGCAGGGATGTCAAACTCATGTCGTCACGTGATGTATTGTGACTTTTCCCATTCGCTAAACCAGCGCATGATGTATCCGGCCCGCAGGCCGCGAGTTTGATAGTCCTGCTGTAAAGTAAGCCAGGACCATTGTCTCCCATTTTTATAGATGGGTAAACCGAGGTCAAAAGAAAATGACTTCCACCCCAAGCTTGAATAAAAGCAAAATTCAAAGACTTTTTGATCTACAGCAACTATGCCACATTAGCTTGAGGGGGGGGAAAATAAAAATAAAATGTGCAGGCGAGCTATTGTTTGCACATTTTCTTGATGAATTTCCCTAAATCTTTTCTCTTCTGTTGAAAAGTGTTCTGCTTTGCTTTGCTTCTGAATTCGTTATTTTCTTCCTGTGGAAGCTGTCAGAAGGATTCACCCTTTGCTCAAGAGGTGTGGAAATCTCCATTTTAGGAAAATTATGATCCGGCCTTCATAACAATACTTTGCAAACACCGACTGGTCTGTTTTGAGTCATGCTGTGATTATCATGGGTTCCTCACCCACCCACCCCCCTCCTTTCTATTTTGCTCAGCTGCCATCAGGTTGACAAATAACCAGCTCTTCACCTGCATGACTCATCTGCAGATTATCAGGGAAGCTTCAAATGTTCCTTGGTGCCGTCAAGGCTTCCCTCAGCAAGGGCCTGGAGGCGAGAAAGGCCTTCATGGGGTAATGGAGTAAAGGAAAGAACACGGAAGCTGGCAGGAACATTGAAAGGTCATGAAACTGCACTGGCTTTGGAAGAATGCAGGTTGGGGGCAAGTTGGGACCGCAACCTTCCTATCTATGACATACGAGTTAGACTGGCTTCTCCAGTCACCGTCCCTCTTGACGTGCCGGGCCTTTAAAAAAACACAATTTCAAAGCCTGTTTGGGTAAAAAAAATACGGGCTGTAATTCCTGCCCGTCCTATAGCAGCAATGCACAGGTAAAGTCCTTGACGTGTGAACCATAATGGAGGCTTGCTAAGCAAGGCGATTATCGAGATGTGCCTCCTTTTACTTTTTTTTTTGTTACAGTTAAGCAAATCACTGCTGTCGTTAAGTGACTCGTGTGGTCGTTAAGCAAATATGGCTTCCCGCATTGACTTTGCTTGTCAGAAGCCAGATGGGAACGGCGCAAACGGCGATCCCATGACACTGGGATCGTGCAATCTTTAATAAAGACATGCCCGCTGCCAAGCGCTTGAATTTTAATCATGCTGCTGTGGCCTAGAGGTGGAGCTCTTGCCTCACAATCAGGAGGTGGTGAGTTCGATCCTAGGTAAAGGCAGATGGGCAGGGGGTTGGACTAGATGACCTGCAAGGTCCCTTCCAACTCTGTTAATCGGCTAAAAGAGGATGCTGCGGTGGTCATAAGTACGAGGATCAGTCATAACTCGCTTCTTTCAGTGCTGGTGTAATTTTGAACAGTCACTAAATGAATGAATGGTTGTTAAGTGCAAGGACTACCTGCATTTCGCCCCACAAGAAGCCAAATGGATCAATGGGGGAGGGTGACAGGTTTAAAATTAAACTAGTAAACTGCTTAATTGAACGAGAACCTGAATCTGAATCTCCCCCATCCAATTTCAGCATCTTAGCTGCTAAATTCGCTCTTTTCCAAAAGATGCCCCCTCCACCAATGTACTATAGGTGTAAAAATGCCCACCCCATTTCTGTTGGAGAAAGGCTAGCACATTGCAGAGGGAAACTCCTTCAGCCCATATCACATTCAGATTTTTTTTAAAAAAAGAGCTGAACAAGCTTTCTACAGTCTAGTTTTTGTATCGGTGTTTTTCCTTTAGTTGTTTTGAGAAGAGACCACAAGTAGAACATTCTCTGGTGATGATGCTCACCAATTTTTACAAATATGCATTTTTTGCAAAATATATATATATATCAAGCCTCCTACCCTGTTTCCCTGAAAATAAAACCTCCCCTAATAAGAAGCCCAATCAGGCTTTTGAGCACATGCGCTAAAATAAGCCCTCCCCAAAACACAGCAGCAGCCATGAGGTAACCACGTTCGCCGCCTCTTGCTCCTCAAAAATAATAAGACCTCCCCAAAAATAAGGCCAAGTGCTTATTTTGGGTAAAAAATAAATAAAACCCTGTCTTATTTTCGGGGAAACACAGTAGATATTTACTGTAGCATGTCTGTTGGTTGTTCTTATTTAAAAAAAGAAAACAGGCTGAATTGCCATAGTATTATATGACGTAGGATCTGGGAGCTGCATGCAACTGTCAATTGTGCTCAGAGCTGAATGAAAGGATGGAGCCCAGGCAGCAACCTTTGGAGAGAGCTATTTCCAATCACCGCATCCAGTCTCGACTTACGGCTCAGACTTTAGTTTAGCAGATGGTACTATAGCTTTACTGGACTTTTAACAGCGGTGTAGAGGTTTACACCAGGATTTCCTCAGAAAACGCTTGCTGGAGAAGTGAGCACCCTTACAAAATCGCACCTCTTCTCAACTGACTATGCACCTGCGTGAGGAGCCCACTTCAAAGTTAGAAATCATGCCCAGAGAAGCGCATACCTTTAGCTCAGGGCTGAACCCTGAAATATTTGCTGCTCCAAGTTTGGTTGTTGCACGGATGTTACCTAGTTGGGTAATGAAATGTCTGCACAATGTCTGCAACAAACAACGGAACTCAGAAAGCACAAGAGCTCTATGGAAACCACTGGACAGCACATCAATGCTGCTAAATAATTTGGCTCTGGGCCTGGTCAATCAGCAAAACTGCACTTCTCATTTAACTTTCATTGCATCACACTTAGCAAAGCAGCCAAAACAAAGAAACAACAAACAATAATGCACCTTTCTCTCTCTCACCTCCATTAAAAGGATTTTCTCGGAAGTGAGACATACATATGTCAAAAGTCTGAACAAAGCAAAAATTATACTCGGGATCAGGAAATTATTAAAAGCAGAATTGTTTAAGGAGCCTTTGATTGATAGATGTCACCATCTATTTTTACTGTTATTTTAAAAGTGATCTGCGGTAGAACTGCTTGCTGTTATGTAATTGTTCTCAGGATGATTTATTACGATGATTTGCTAAGAATTTCTTGATTGCAGCGGGCAAGAAACTGAATACGAGTTCTTTTTGTACAAAAAAATTATTTTTATCAGGCTAGACAACAAAGACATGATCATGGTATTAGGAAAAGCTTATAATAAAAAGAAAAGGAAGGAAAAAAAGAACATCTTAACCCTCAGTCCAAATCCCATTTGCTTCATTCCTTTTAAGTTGACTCAGGAAATATATCCTTAGAATCAGTCAGGAAAATAATGTTATCTGAAAGTACAAACAAAAGAGGCACCGTCACACATTTGAAGACGTATCAACATAAGAAGCTCAGTCAAATATATATATAAACGGGTGCCTGTATGTAGGTATTTTGTTGTTCGGGTTCTTTCCCGTGTAGAATCAAAGGTGCCATTAGCACAACGTT
>JANHFT010005368.1:12951-28736 GCA_032467955.1 Pseudoxenodon macrops | reverse complement strand
AAGAGCCACATGCGGCTCCGGAGGCGCTGATTGCTGACCCCTGGTCTATACCCTGCTGGAAGTCTACATCTAAACCTGTATGACAAAAATTCAGGAGGTGCTTTGAGGTATAGCTCTATCTGCAGTGATGCATTGAGTCATCTTATTAGTTAAAGATCCAGGGAATAAAGGTGAACATATTCTCTTGATCTCTAGCTATTCATCCACAAAAATATAGGCATTGCTTTCATGACGATAGGTAGGATGGAGTTCCCAAAACGCATTGGTACCTAGCCCAGCATCACCTCTGAAGCAGATGTACATTTTTATCTCCCCTTTTCACTGTGGAGCAGAGGAACCTTCTCTTCCCTATCATTCATTTTATCCTCACAATAATTCTGTGTGAATAATCCAAACAAGTAATAGGGACCAGCCCCATGTTGGATAGGAGATTGGGAGAGCGGGAATCCAACCCATCCAGTTGTTGGAGGCTTACAATCCAAGTGTTATGCCACATTTTACAATTCTCAAAGAATAAGCAAGAGATACCATATTTTTCGGACTATAAGATGCACCGGTCATTAAGACGCACCAAGATTTCAAAGAGGTAAATAAGAAAATAAAAGGTTTTGTTCTCCCCGGGTCCAGGAGCCCTCTGTAGGCCTCCCAAAACCTCTGTGCAACCTGTTTTTTTGCAAAAATGGGCCTGTTTTTCACCCGTTTTTGCGAAAAACTGGCCCATTTTTCACAAAAATGGGATGCAGGGGGGGCTTCAGGTGGCCAAAAATAGCTGTGTTCGGTGTATAAGACACACCAATATTTCCACCCTCTGTTGGGGGGGGGAGGTGCGTCATACTCCGAAAAATACTGTAAATTATGTTTTATCATAATCATCTTTTAACGACCCCATAATCCCTTGCTAAGTGGATTTTGGGCAACTGAATGGAGCCAGCAGAATGTTTAATGGCCGGATGCCCTTCCTGTTGCCAATGTGAAGTTTTGTTCAGCAGATATATTCTCATTGTGCCGAGAGAGAGAAATGCCTGCCTCTATCTAGGATCACATCCTCCTGATTGTGAGGCAAGAGCGCCACCGCACCACTCCAGATAAATTATGTTTGTTTAGCATCATTTGAATGCTGCTCATTACTCTGCATACATCAAATATGTATGTTTATGCAGCAGAGTCTAATAAAACATTGTTCATGCTCCAATACATCATTTTATTAAAATCTCAAAATGTGCGTTTTGGCGCTCTTCAAAGTAGACGAGCTTAGATTCATCTTTTTGGAAGCTTATTATGATGTCTGGGCATAATTGTTTTGGATTCACCCAAACAATTCAAAGCTGAACACTAATGGAGGACTACGTAGCTTCTCCTCTAAGGAACTCCTAAAGTCTGAACTGACATGACCAATTTCACTTAAAACAGCAGATATGTTTTATGCACCATAAATCCAAAAGCAATTAGCAATATTAAGTTTCAAGCATGATGGAAGACCGAAGATCAAGAATACGCTCTTATAGTAGTTGGCTTGGATGAACAGGTTGTGAATTAATATTGTCATCATCACCGTACCTTTGGAGTATTCGGAGTATCACAGAGTTGCAGCTTCTGCCAAGTAACATAATGCAAAGGAGTTCCAGGATAATCTTCCAAAGGGACAGTTTTCTTTCGCAATGATCCCCTACATCCCCTGATAGGATTCACCCAAGAACCTGGGCGTGCTGGAGAACAATCATTCAATTGTCTCTGAGGGGTCACTGGGAAAGGAGAATGCGTTCTCCATTTCTGAAACTCACAGTTTTTCTGTGGAGTGACATGCTTTACATCTTCCACTCTTAAGCTATTATCCTCTTCCAACTCACTGTCTTCTCCACATCTGGAAAAATCCAGCCTCTGTATGAGTTTGTTACTGCTGTTCCAATCATCCATTGCAGCTGAAAAAAGGCAGGGAGACATATCATGCTAAGACATAATTTAATTAGAGTGCTGACTGTGGCTTAGAGAGGCTTATCGTAGCTCACACATGGTGCTAATAGATTAGTGCAATAGATAAACCCAACCAAAATCAGTCTGGATTGAGACATCAAATTGTGTTTTGCTTAACTATGATTCGATTAAACCCTCGGGCAACTGGATTGAAACTTTGAATTCAAAGCTAGATTCACAAACCACCTTAAGATGTAACATGTGTGAATTCACCCAGAAAGTATTTCACAAAAAGCTATGAACTCTGCATAGTAACCATCACAATCCTGAAATCAGATATGTTAAGCTTGAATCCTAGATGATGAGTTTTTTTCTTAAAATCAAACCCAATTCTTTAAAAAGCTTTTAGTCTCCTCTCTCAAGGACTTGATTAACCTTTACTGTAAAGTGTCTTGATTTGCTCCTAATCAGATAACTACTGCTAGCTGTTGAGAGTCAAGCTCTATATACAGAGCACTATTTTGAAAAGGCCCTTATTTTATATTCAGATTAAAATGAACACTATCTGGAAGGGTAAATAGCTCTTAAAAAAAAAAGATAAGACTGCTATTTTTCAGTGAAATGATGGCACAATATTCTATTAAACTAACATGCTGTGTATGCTAAAAAAAGGAAATAACCCCATTCAATACAGTACTCTACAGCACATTTTCAGGTAAGCATGAATGGAATAAGGTATGCACTCATTTGAGGCAAACACGTGATATATAAGTAAATTAAAGAAAGGTTGGACATAATGTCTCTTTTATGTAGTCTTCCAGTCAGAGAAGAAAAGGTTTCTGCAGATACAAAAACATTGAACCAGCTAGCAAATTTTGCCTTACTCCCAATCCTTTTATGATAGAAAAACCATATTCAGTACCCCAACAGAAGTTGCAGCAACTCAACTGGTACTGAAGCACAGTAGCATCTGTTCAAACTTATCCTTGAACTTCCTGTTAAAACCACTCATTGGGCCTTATGGATTATGCTGGAGGGGTTTACAACATCACTTCCTGCATATCCTGTTCTTTTAAGGTAATTCTGTAAAAACTTGCATTGTTCCGTGAGTCATTCAGAATTAAATGATATTGCATGATGAGTTGATGGACCTTAAGCAAAGGCAAGTTAAGGATACCTTTAAACAAAACACAGATCACTGAACTGTAGCTCTGGGGAATGGAATCTTACAGTTTGGAACTAATTTGCCACAGTCTGCTTCCAAAATGTTTTTTTACTATCAACATTTTTCTGGTCTCCAATTCAATTCTAACTAGGTGCATGTCCGCTTAAGTTTTTGGGATAAACCCAAGTCAGCTAGATCCTTCTATCTAGCAATTGATTGAGACTCTGGAATTTTCAGGTAACATTTGGGAAAGATTCCAGTCTGAAAGATGAAAACTATAGCCATTAAAAGGCCCAATGTATGCTAGAGAGCAGAGGTTTGCAAACTTGGCAGCTTGAAGATATGTGGACTTCAACTCCCAGGATTCTTCAGCCAGCATGCTGGCTGGAGAATCCTGGGAGTTGAAGTCCACACAACTTCAAGTCACTAAGTTTGAAATACAGTGACCAATGTTCACTATATATTAAAACACTTGGAAGGATGATAGAAAAAAAGAAAAGAGAGCCAGTTTGATCTAGTGAGTAAGCAGCAGGCTAGAAACTGGGAGACCCTGAGTTCTACTTCTGCTTTAGCCATGACAGCTGACAAGGGTGACCCTTGGGCCAGTCACTCACTCTCAGCCCAACTCACCTTACAGGGTTGTAATTGTGGGGAAAATAGGAGAAGGAAGGTGTGTTGGATATGTTCACTGCCTTAAATTATTTGTAAAAATAATAGAGATGGGATAGAAATAATAAACAAACAAATATATGCCTTATTGCTTTAGTTTGGAAATTGATAGCCCAGTGATGAAAATATTAATATTGTATTAACATGCAAAAAAGAGCTTAGTTAATACTCCAATACCTCTAGTATTGCAAAGTGCAAACCATTTTTTTTCTAATTTCATATCACCAGCCTAAAAAAAAAGTTTCATTTTGTATTTAACAACCAGCCCCATCAGAAGTATGGATTCTCACTTGTGTGAGCCAAATCTTGCACATTTATCGGATAACAGTCAACAGAGCTTGCAGCTGACGAGATTGCTGCTTTGCTAAATATGGCTTGTTTTTAGACACACAGGCTTATAATTCTAAATATAATAGGCAAAATAGGAGACAAATGTGTGTTGAATATATTGAGTCATTTGTAAAATTAATAAAGGCATGATGCAAATAAATCTACTTAGCGCATGTAGGATTTAATGTCTGACAGCACCGAACACCTAGGAAATAAATCCCATTTGAATTATGTCCAAGCAGATACCAGGAAACTGTGTTGTCTAATAGTCTGGGATTTGCGGCCTTCCTATTTAAACAGGTGGGTTACTCAAAAGACCTTAGTATGTTATTGACATGCAATTATTTTTCCTGTTTGTGGTTGTTTTTCCATCTTACAAGGATACTGTGTGTGCACTGTTTTAATGTACAGGGATATTCATGGTTGGTGGTATTCAAATCCATCACCAGTATCCTTTTGAAGGTCGTTTTGACAGAACTGTCAAATATATTACATAATAAGTAGTTGCATGAAAAGGAGGCCTGTAATCCTTAAAGCCCCTACTCACCATGCTACAATCATAATGTAGTTTTAGTGTACTGCGTGGAACTCGATCATAATGGTTTGTAAAGCATGATTTATAATTTAAAATTCTGTGTGAACCCAAGCCTGGTGAAGAGATCATTCAATAAACCATTCTTAAGCCTAGCCTAAGTTAGGTTCATTTAGTACAATTTAGACTCCTCTTTCACTATGCAATTTGGCAGTTCAAATCTCACCGGCTCAAGGTTGACTCAGCCTTTCATCCTTCTGAGGTGGGTAAAATGAGGACCCAGATTGTTGGGGGCAATAGGCTGACTCTGTAAACAGCTTAGAGAGGGTGGAAAGCAGCAAAGTGGTGTAAGTGCTATTGCTATGTTCAGTTGACTTGTCAAGCTTGCTTGCTTAATTTTAATTCTGGCAAATACTTTTGGTGGGCTGATGTTATGAAAACCGAAGCTGTGTGGTTAGTTTAAAGTTGTTATGTAAACCCTACGATTTAATCACGCTGAGCCAAAGTGCCCAGCAAATCGCTCCCTGACCATGTCAGCGATGGATTTGATTAAAAAATAAATAAATAAATAAATCTCCTTGATGTACGTTGCAAAAACTCTGCATGCAGATCCCTTAGGCCCCATCTACTGGTCGTAGGAAATTTTGCAATCCAGATCTGGGTCTCCTCCACTCCGAGGAAATGCACCGACAAGCTATAAACGCCATACATAATACTCAGTAATAACATTTCCTTGCTTTCATAAATAGACGTGCTGGCCTTAGCGGATAATGCACCTTCCAGGGAACCGTTGTGAATTTCAATGCTACTGAGCGGACTGGCGTTCAATGCGAGTAAAGCTATAAAATTCTGTGGGTGGCGGTTGTTGTTTTTTTAGCCGAAGAGAGATTTGACTTCTGGCCGAAGCTTGAGTAGGATCTGGCTTTCCAGCGGTGCAATCCTTATGCGCTTCTTAGTCGGCAGCCAGATCCAGTCCGACGGGCGCGGGAGGGTTTGTTTGAAAGCCATGCAAAGGCTCTTCCACCTTCCACCTTCGCCCGGCCTTGCATCCGCCAGTCCAAAGGCGGGAATCTCTTCTCCAAAAGCCAGGCCTGTCGGTTTCTCCTTAGCGGCTCCGCCGGGGGAACCCAGCCAGGCAAGTGGGTGACGGTAGGGAGGCGGAGATCGAGCGATCGCGGAGGCTGCTCAAGCGCCGCCCTTCACCTCCGCGCGCCGCAGCTGGCCGGCCATGGTGGAGCAAGCCGACGACGCGCCGCTCCTCTTCTGGGCCGAGGGCCCGGCCGTTTCCTTACCGGAGCCCGGGGAGGCCGGCATCTGGGGGGGCTGCCGCTCCTCCACCTCTTCCTCCTCGGCTTGGAGGAGCGGCGTTAAGGGGGAGCCGGTGGTAGCCGGTCCCGGGAGGCGACTCCAGCAGCAGGAACCGGCGCAGGTAGAGGAAGACCAGATCCTGGCAGTGTTCGTGGTCACTTTTGACCCCCGCACGGGTAAGCTGGGCAGCTGTCCGTCAAGCCGGGGATGAGAAGCTGGATCTCCCTTCGTGGGGGGCGGGGCGGGAAGGAAGGATCCCCTCACCCCCTGTGCGACCCAGAATTGCAGCTAAAGGGTGGATTACTTTCTGGTAGTATTCTGCTAAGAGCCAGGGATTTGCGCCAGAGTCCTTTCTTCTTTGGGAGTTCAGATGTCCAGGTCTCCAAAAATCGAGTCTTTCTGACCATGTCCAGAGTTCTGCTCTATCTTCCCTCCCCATCAACGTCTTTCTGTTTGAGCCTGGGGATTAATGTGCAATAAGCTATGTTGAGAAACTGTGGGTGTTTCTCCAGCTGCTGCCTGGGATACCTAGAATTGAAAATACATTTGGTGCATATATATATGTGTGTGTGTGTGTGTATGTATGTATGTATGTATGCATGCATGCATGCATGCATGTATGTATATATAGAAGGTAGAAATATACATACATACATACATACATACATACATACATACATACATACATACATACATACATACATACGGTACATACATTTCTAGCTTCTATGCCTGGAAGGAAATCCTTGGAGTAGATGGCTTCATTGCTGAAAGGTCTTAGAACAAAAAGGTCATTCTTCCTTATTTTGGCTTTATGAGGTATTGAAACTCAGGACTTTCCCAACTTATTTAGTCCACCAGAAGATGGGAATTATTTAGCAGTTGCTTTCATACCAAAATTACAGGATTGTTCCTTATACATGGCCCGCACATTGGTGGGATTAAGTGTCTTGGAAAAGAGCATTTTTGGGCATGATGTAAACCCACACAATTCTAGGCCTCATGTTGTTCCATCCTCCTTGTTCCTTCTCTTTTCCCCCCTTACACTTTACTGTTTTTAATGGGGAGGGGGGAGAGGTTATTCAGGAATGAGTAGATGCTGGGCCTTTCCAGTCTGTTTGGTTTTTAATGTTGAGATTCATCAGCAGACTCAGGCTGATGGATATGAACATAGATATGGACACAAGAGTTAAATAATAGGGTATTTGTGTTCAGATGCTAGTTGCCTCAGTGTTCAGAAAGTGGAAGCTATGTACATTTGCCATGTATCCATATTCTGTCACCTTCAAGTGAAGAGGACAATTGAAGGTAAGGAAGGATGCTTCTTGAGAATCTTTGGAAGTTTTCCACACAATGCAGAACCTAGGAAAATCATGTATATATCTTCCAAGCCTAGGAGTTTATTTCCTGAACTGCTGTGGACTTTGATGGTTTGCTTATGGTTCCATCCAAAAAGCTTTTTTTTCTTTCTTATTTAGCTTCATGGGGTGGGATAGGAACATTAAGTTGCAGCCAGTGATAAAATATTGGGAGTCAATCTTTTGAAAATCACTAACGTCTCCTCATAACTCCTGATCTCTCCTTCTCTTTATCCATGCAATAAGATAAATATTGTACAATACCGGTAGTACCTGTGTATGCTTGTAGCATATTTATTGTTCCTGTTCCTTTCCAACCTCCCAGTTTTAGGAACTCTGTTCATATTAGAAAATATTTTATTTACAGAAAGAAAAAAAGCCCCCCCTCCCAATATTTTCCCCTTCAGCTGCTGTGGTAGTCAGATCATTCAAACAGTGACTTCTGCCCTATTTTTGCTGAACAAGTCAAGAACTATATAGCAAGAACAATCCCTGGTTTGTGATCTTGACTTGAATAGGAACAAGCCAGGAGCCTTGGCTTGGGTGACAAATTCATCTTTTGATTCCTGGTTGGTTTAAGTGTTCCACTTGGCAAGGGGAATAGGCTACATGAAGGGTAAATAGGCTACATGAAGGATAAATCACGATTCTTACGGAATCTGTGTTATCTTTGCGACCATCGTATATTTAGACCATCGTATCTTTAAAATGACTTAATCATTCTATGGAAGTAGAGACTCTTGTGTAACATGTCCAGGGAGAGCTTGGTGTAATGTTCACAGGTCACAGAAAACGACTGATTGGGATGTTTTGCTCCTGATCTCCTAGCAGTCTAAAAGATCAGCCAGGATGATTCCTCACTGAAGAAGAAAAAAAATCCTGTGTATCCAGAAACTTTATTTCAGTACTGCCTCAGTCATAATGATGCTGTTGGGAGTATACGGTGCCCTCAGATGCCAATCGTAGATATCACATTACACTGAATCATTCAGTGACAATTATACAGGCATCCAGAAGCAAGGGTATCTGCAGGTGCGTGCGTGCGTGTGTGAGAATGACTGTCATGATCAAAGTCTTGCCCCGTGTGTTATGCGCATGTGAACATTGCACACATGTAGAAAGTATTGGGGAACAGTCAAGATGTGTATATATATTATCTGCTTCCTATATTCCTGAAATTAGCTTTCAGTTTTAAAACAGGTTCTGGGTAAATATGTGGTTTCCTTGTAAGAATTACGTAATTATTGCAACATTTAAGTGACGTAACCTTTTTTTTTTTTTTTTGTATTTGCTGTTGTTTGGAACATCTAAATACTTCCTTTTCTTCTGTGGGTTTGTTTGTTTTCTACTCTGTCTCCATCCTTGGGCAAGACCATAGATTCCCAGTTGCAGTTACGCTCTTTGCTAACGTATATGACCAATGGTGACACGACACTGTCATTTTAAAAAGCCTTTATACAGGTAGTCCTTGACTTAACAACAGTTCATTTAGTGACTGTTCGAAGTTACAATGGCACTGAAAAAAGTGACATGACCATTTTTTACACTTATGACGGTTGCAACATCCCCATGATCATGTGATTTACATTCAAAGACTTGACAGCTGGTTCGTATTTATGACAGTTGCAGTGGCCTGGGGTTATGTCCTTATCTTTTGTGACCTTTTGACAAACAAAGTCAATGGGGAAGCCAGATTCACTTAACAACCATGTTAGTAATTTAACGACTGCAGTGATTCACTTAATGAAGGCAGCAAGGAAAGTTGTAAAATGGGGCAAAACTCACTTAATAAATTTCTCACTTAGCAACATGCATTTTTGGCTCAATTGTGGTTGTAATTTGAGGACTACCTGTATAGGCTAAAGTTAGATCAACTTTTTTTCAGCCCTCTTTGACCACAGCTCTAAAAAATGCTGGCATACCTTTTCTGCTATTTCAGGTCCAACCCTAACACCATACACACCCCGAAATCGTGGTCCTGCCCACATATTGGATTGAATGGTTATCAGAACCATTATCACCATTATCCCCTAAATATAAAGCATCCCTAACCACTAGAGTAGTGGTATATTCCCATTGCTGAATTAGATGGTTATTAAAATGAATGGATTTGCATAGTAGCCTTACATGAGATACTTATCACTAAGTAAGTTATCATCTTAGGCTTTTGAGTGTTCTTTCATTTATTTATGAAGTCTTTTAAGGAAATCGACATATATCAAACATATTGTCTTCCACTCACCTCATTTGGGAAGCAGTTGAATGGATTCTTGGTGATCAGAAGGTTAGTAATAAACATTTCACTTTAAGAGCACTCAGCTTTGCAATTGATCAAATGGCATGTGTGTTCCAGAAATATGATAATGATGAAACCTGTAGTAAATGAGTTTGTGATTTCTATATTTTGACCTGGAAATGTTGGTCCTCATTCTTCTGTAGTTGCTGTTTGACAATGCCTGAATGGTTGCTGTATGGTGGTAGTAAAAGTTATTTTCAAAATGCTCAAAATGGCAGCTAACCCTCCAATTTCGAAGGAGCTGATAGGGGCCATTGTCTCAGGTGATATTTGCACTTCAAGCAGCTTTTAAAATAAGGCAACCAAAGTTGCAATCTGGACAAAAAAAAATATTGCTATGAGGCTAGTACATTCTTTCCATTCCCTTCATAGGAGAATTTAAGCCATGGACTGTGTGGAAATTTAGCTTCTTAACTTCTGGAGGATTATTTCTATTTTTCCTTCTTTCATGACAAAGAAGTCAAGTGCATGCCAGAAAAAGGAGATTATCCATCGCTTTCCCCCTCTCCTGAATGAAATTCCTGGTCACCTATGGTGACCAAGGCAGCTGTTACACAGAAAAGCCATTAAGAAGAATGCAGATATTAGCAACGTCTACAAATGTACAAGTTTAGGTAACTAGCCAACATAATTGTTGATTTGTGATGCTTTCTCCTGTGCATGCCAGGAAGCTTGAGTTGTGTTGATCTTTATGAATGTAAGTGACTTGGAGAACCAAACCTAAGTATACTTTTGGACTCAGTTCTCTGGCCCAAACCTGAATGCCATGGCCTCACCACCCTTTCTATTGGCTACAAAACCCTTGAATGAGCTTTAGGTATTTTTCATTCTGGGAAATTAAGGCCTGTCTTAGAACACTTTGCCTTCTGGGAAGTTTTCAACCACTCCTCTGTGGCTACATCAGTGTTTGAAAAGGGAATCAAGCACCACTTCTGAGGCCGTGATGGCCTCAGATTCCAGTTTACCCACGTAGTTTGAAAGATGGAAGGAAAAGTGAAGGAAAGTGTATATCCAGGTAAGCACAAATAGGCTCAGGTTTTAGCAAAAGGAGAGGAGAAAGAGTTGGTAACACAGGTATGATCAAAAAGGGAAGATCTGAGGAAAAAGATGAGAAAGAAGATGAAGGAGATGTAGTACCAAGTATTATGGACAGGAAAAGACTTTGAAGTGCGTTGCCTACAATTGTAATTTTTGGCAGCTCCACAAAGCAGTAGAATAAACGAGTTCTTAAAAGAAGTAACACTTGAGAGATTTTCCTGATTAATAATAAATGTAGATAGAGGTGCTAAGTGTGCCCACTTGAATAATATCCCCATGGCTGATACCACCTGTAGGAAAAAGTGTGTTTTATACTATAGATCTCTCCTCCCTATTGTATGAATAGCCAAGGGGTAGAGCCACCCCGATACAAAAATGTGAATATATCGTAAAAATACAAGGACATAATTAAAAAATATTCAAGATTTAAACTTAACAACAAAAGGACAATTTAAAATAGAGGTAGTCCTCAACCTATGACCATAATTGAACTCAAAATTTATGTTGCAAAGTGAGACATTTTTAAAGTGAGCCCCCCCATTTTACAACTTTTCTTGCCATATTTATACAGTAGTACTAACACGTTTGTTAAGCAAATCTTAACCTGCATGTCAGAAGGTTGCAAAAGGTGATCACATGACCCCAGGACACTGCAACAGTCAGCTGTCAAACTGAATGTAAATCACATGACCATGAGGATGCTGCAATGGTCATAAGTATGAAAAATGGTCATAAGTCCCTTTTTCAGTGCCATTGTAACTTCAAACAGTCACTAAGCGAACTGAACTACCTGTACTATATCTCCAATGGAATAAAAGATAGTGAATTTCGTTATTACTTTTTATTATTTACCAGGGGCATTATTCTTCCCTATTGCCTGTGCTTTTTGCTGATTCTTCGATAAAAGATGGCCCAGGGAAATGTCAGACTTCCTTCCCATGAAAGTTGCTTTGCTAATTTGTCCCTGACCGCAAATTTGTAGTTTGTTCAAGTTCTCCTATTTCATTTAATTGAAAGTCATGCGAAAGCCACAGATTAGTCACTTTTTGCTTTACAAACATATGCTGTACGAATCACCAATATCTTGTTTGTGAAAATGTATTTGACTTGTGAAAACCCAATACCATTTTATTTGGGGGATATGCAACGCAAAGATACTGCAGAATATTTCTTGTGCAATAAACAGAGGTGTCAAATTCAAGGCTTGCGGGCTGGATCCGGCCCTCAGGGTACTTAGATGTGACCCGCCGGGCCGGTCTGGAAATAGCAAAGGACTGGCCCACGGTGCCTCTGCTAGCAAAATGGGGCACGGGTGGGGCATGCGCGCCCCCTCACAACAGCTTTTGTCCCCCAGAGTGGTCTAGGAGGCTTTCTAGGCCCAAAACGGGGCCTCTGGCGTACTGCAGGAGGTCAACCTTGACTCAAAAGGTTGTAAAAAAGAGGAAAAATAAAATATTTTACCTTTCAGGCTTGCAGGAGTCTGCTACTAGGCTATATCAATAACTTATAGTTCTAGTCAGTTTCTTGATCTGTCTCTCATAGGGTGATCAAGTACATCAAGTATATTAAAAAAACAAAATCACAGAAATGTACGCCTCTCTGTTTTTATAAGTTTATAAAACCATGTCTGCGGAAGTGCGGTTTTGTGTCACGCCCACCATGGCCACACCCACACGGCCCTCCAAGGTTGAACCCAATCCTGATATGGCCCTCAATGAAATTGAGTTTGACACCCCTGGTTTAGATGCTTTCCTTTAAAGTCAGATTTGCAGCGATAAATTTTCAGTTAAATTTTCCTGATCAAGCATGAGAAGAAATTGGAAGAAATTAATCCAGAGCTCCTTTGTGTACTCTTCTGTGCAGTCCCAGTGTTATTTATCCTCACTCACTGCTATACTTGAGTAGACCAGGAATTATCAGAATGTATAGAAAGATTTTGGCCATAGGTTGGGGACATAGTATTGTCCCCACAGCCTTTAAAAACAAACAAACCAGCCTCTGGCCACAAAAAGTTGCCTGCTCTTTTTCCTCTGTCAACATACAAGCAAAGTGATAAGATGTTTGCCATTAATTAAAACAAGAATTGACTTACCTTCTTTTACCTTTTTTTTTGTACTTTATGACTTGGCAAGGCTGCTTCTTTTCCCAGGAAGGCCAGCCATCTGTTTAAGGCCTTTGGCCAAAAAGTACCTTTATTTGCATGGCAATCTGCCTCTCTCACTGCTTTGCTCAAAAGCACAAAAAGGGATGACGTGGCTAGAAGGTGAGCACAGAGGGAAGAAGAGATACGGATCAGACCAGCCAAATACTAGAGCAAACAAAGGAGTGACTTTGGGGGCAGGGAAGGGATGAAGTGGAAAGAGGGAGGGAGGGAGAGGAAAGAAAAAGCGATGAAAAGAAGTTGCAACCTGGCTCTCAATTGCAGAAAATGCGACTTCAGCAACAGAGTGGTCAATGCCTGGAATGCACTACCTGACTCTGTTGTTACATCCTTGGTAGAGTCCAAAAGTGTTCAACAACTCACATAATCCCCAGCCAACTGAGTGTGAGTGTCTACAATCCAAGTGCCAATATGGAGAATTTAATCCTTGCTTAAGGATTGAATTCAAAATAAGATTGCTAGCAGTGGGAAAACCTATAATACAAGTAAATGAGGCTTTAAGAGGCTTTCTAGCCAGCTTAACTGGTTTACATATCCTGGTTGACTCAGGCATTTGCAAAAGAATATGTTCCCCAACGCCTAACTGCCTTTTAAAAATATTGTTTTATCTGTTGCATTCTTCATATTTTTTATTGTCTTGTTTTATGGTGGATGGTTTTATATTTGATTATTTTACTTAGCCATTCATATTTTATGTATATATTGTTACATCTTTTGGGACTCCTAGATATCTAAAACACATCTAATATAGTCATCATAATTCCAGACAAATAAAGCAATGATTCCAGTTGAGCTGGTTGGCTTAATGCCTCCCAGCCAGAGTCCAATTTTCTGTAGAGGAGCAGCAAAATCCCAGAGCAAGTTGCTACCACACCCAGGAATAAAACCATCATTTGTATTTAATTTTCCTGCTCTATTCTTTTATATTTGTTTTTCTTAATACAAACAACATTTTGAATCCTGGTTCACAGCAAATAAACTTCCTTCTCTCCAGTCAGGTAAGCATGTGGGATGATGTCATCAAGCTGGTATTTCTTCCTGGAGTTTGATCATATATATTTGCTGAGATTCCATGTCTGGGAGACCAGTTGAGTTGGGTACCAGAACCAGAACTTCAACACTATTGTTTTCTGTCCCTCTTACTTTTTTTTCACTTAAGTTCATCTTATCTTAGGGCAGGGCAGGACTGGTCTTGTCCAGTCCAGATATATTTAAAGCCAATGTAGTTTTTCTTCCTAATGTTTTTCCCTCCAGGTGTAGAGTCCATTTTTCAGATCAGCCAGAAGTTGGTTCATGGGTTGTGGCAGGAATTGACTGACAGGCTTATTGCTCAAGGCTGATGTCATAGGCTGAGAGAAAGCAACTAGCCCAAAATCAGCCAGCCAGACATTTGAGAATTATTCAGAAAGAGTAAACTTAAAGTTGAATGAAAGCGCAGGGGTACATAAAAATAGGGATCCACCTTAAAAGAGAGAAATAGGTTAATTGGTCTACTCAACAAGCTGGAGCTTAGTGGGAGGGCGCAAGTCTCTTCAAGCAGAAAATGCAGGGCTAGTCTGAAGAGAGGGCACTGGGCAGAATGTCCTGTAGTTCAGTAGTTCTCAGCCAGGGACCGTATTGCACCCTGGAGCCCTAGAATATTTCAAGAGGGCTACAGGTGAAAAATGTGGACTAGGAGGCCATAGAACAAGGGTGTCAAACTCAAGGCCCGGGGCTGGATGCGGCCCTTGGGGTACTTAGTTCTGGCCTGCAGGTCCACCCTGGTAACAGCGAAGGACCAGCCTGCAGTGCTTCCGTCAGTGAAAATGGAGCTTGTGAGGGCTGTGTGCAACCCTCCTGAGCTCCATTTTTGCTGGCAGAGGGTTGCAGGGAGCCGTGGCAGCCCAAAACGGAGCTCGGGAACCCGTTTTCGCTAGCAGAGTGCTCTGGCCACCATAGACGCGCCCGACACGAGTGACATTGAGCTGGACATGCCCACCATGGCTATGCCCACCCCAGTCCCCGGAGGTCAAACACAACTCTGATGCGGCCCTCAATGAAATTGAGTTTGATACCACTGTTATAGTACATGCCATGGGGACAGAGAAAAAAGCAAAGGACAATAGAACCTCTGGCCACGACCATAATTTGTTCCATAACTTTGGTCGCAAACCTATTTGGTCGTAACCCGAATCTTTTTTTGGAAATTTGGCACTTACAAAAAAAAAAGTGGTGCAGAAGGAAAAATCGGCAGCGGGGGAAAAAATTGTGCATTTTTTGATTGGAACCTGATTTGGTCGTGATCAGAAGTGTTCATGACTAGGGGTTCTACTGTATATTACATTGCAGGTACTGCTGTTGATGTCAGAAAATGCACCAAATGTTATGTCTGTATCGTTAATAGGACATTGACAGGTGGCCACAGGAGAAAAGGTTGGAATGGAGCCATGGGAGAAAAAACATTGAGAAACACTCCTCTAGTTGACCTCTTGAATATTAACAGGCCCCAGTGTATTGTTCTGAGATCCTGCCAATCAATGCAGATTATGAACACTCAAATGGTCCAATTATCTGATTCTGCACTAGCTAGGTCCTTCCTCTTTAAACTGTCTCCTAAGGCATGTCATGTGGAAGCATCAGGTCCTTAGACCAGTATTCCTCAAACAAGTGTCCCTTTGGCCTATTGGATTACAATCCCATTATCCTGATTTAACAGCTGTTTGGAGTGGCTTCCCAATGCATTTGGGGAACATTTCAAAAATACCTTGAAAAGAGACTTGGGGGGAAAAAGAAGTGGCTTGTTTGAGAGATGGGATCATTCTCTAATACAGTGATGGCTAATCCTTTTCTTCTTGCGTGCCAAAAATGGCAGCACGCACATCTGCCAGCACACAACCGCCCCACACACACACACTGCGCATGCGCGTCCACATCCCCCCATTGGGCTGTTTTTCACCCTCGAGGGGGTTCAGGAGGCTTCACTGAAGCTTCCGGAGGGTGAAAAACAGCCCAAAGGGCAAAACAGAAGTCCCGTTGAG
>JANHFT010005367.1:62142-76196 GCA_032467955.1 Pseudoxenodon macrops | reverse complement strand
TCCCACCTGGGTGCAATCCCATCCTATATCGCTGTTGTTTTGACACTGCACGCATGCGCGGATGGCGGGCACCCAAATTCCCGAGTTGTTTGATGTCGCACTCATGCGCAGACAGACCGCATGAGAGAATTCCCATAGTGTTCGATGTCACACGTATGCACGTATGGCACGTGCTTACATCTCTGGTGTTGGGCGAACCGGTAGTAACAGAATGGGGAAATCCACCTCTGAGCCAGTGGTGGAAGGAGTCAAACAGGGAATTAGCCTGGAATCCTTACATGGGTGCAAGAGGCAAAGTCTGACGTTCCTTAAAGGCTGTTGAATCTTGTCTGCCTCTGTATAGGCTTGAGTGATAAAACAGCTCATGGAGCTTTTTACGTGTAGATCTGGTTGTTCGCGCCAGTCAGAACACGGTGGATTGCATAAGGAGGGATAGAAAATGCAGCTCTCTCAAGAGAGTTATCTAATAAGGGCGATAGCTGCTACACCCTTGGGTGAATTCGTGATATAATAATGGTGGATATGTTAACCTAATAATAATTTTAAAAACCACAGTAAAAACATGCCAAGCCCGTTGAAAGAAGCCTAGAAAACCTGTAATGAAGCTAATGGTGACAGAAGTAGCAACAGAGCAACGAAGGTGACTAAAGGCCTGGAGACTAAACCATATGAAGAACAGCTGCAGGATTTGGGTATGACAAGTCTAGAGAAAAGAAGAATTAGGGGTGACAGGATAGCAGTATTTCAGTATTTGAGAGGCTGCCCCAAAGAAGAGAGGGGTCAAATTATTTTCCAAAGCACCCGAGGGCAGGACAAGAAGCAAAGGTTGCAAATTAATCACAGAGAGAGAAGCAACCTGGAATTAAGGAGAAACTTCCTAACAGTGAGGACAATTAACCATTGGAACTGCTTGCCACCAGAAGTTGTGGGTGCCCCATCACTGTAGATTTTAAAGAAGAAACGGGACAGTCACTTATCTGAAGTAGTATAGGTTCTCCTGCTTGAGCGGGGGGCTGGACTAGAAGACCTCCAAGGTCCCTTCCAGTTATTCTATCCTATCTTATTCTATTCTATTCTATTCTATTCTATTCTATTCTATTCCATTCCATTCCATTCCATTCCATTCCATGCTATGCTATGCTATGCTATGCTATGCTATTCTATTCTATTCTATTCTATTCTATTCTATTCTATTCTATTCTATTCTATGTTTATTTTCAGATTAGAATTCAAATCTGTACAATTTTGTAAGATTTTAGTATTGCTACTGATTCGCTACCATTTCTTAATGAAATTATTTGCTGAACTTTTGAGTTTAGTGCCATTTTAAAATGGCTTGTGTTTAATTAATATTTAATATGGGAATTGCAAACATTCAATGTTTGGATAAAATAGATGCATTAGTATCCATTGGTGTTACATTGCTTGTCCAAGATCAAAGTTCCTGTGGCAGGAAAGCTATAAGATGTATACTAGTTTGTATCTAAAGGCTTTAAAAAAAGTTTAGGAAATTTTGTGGACTATCAATTTGTTTACTTTATAACTAAAAGAACATGGATTAATTCAAAAACAATCTAAAGCCCTTTTGGCAACTGTGCCCATTGAAATAACAAATAATTCACATTGAAGGATTTATGTCTGAGGCACAGGTCCCAGTTTTAAAGTGAATGCTTGTATCTGCATTAAACTAATTTCAAATGAGCTTTTCTTTAAAAAAAGAAAAAAAAATCTCCCAACCAACAGCCTGTCATCTGGCTTTAATTCTACACCTGCAGTTGACCTTTGACAGGACTAATAATTAAACTCACTTTGCCCAAAAGCCACTTCTCACTTGCCTGTGTGGCACTCTAATAACAATTCTGGTCTGGTCTTTGATGATTTATGACTAAAACTGAACAGTGTATATATACCCAGAACATCTATGGCACTAAGGAATGCCTTTGATGAAATCTTTTTATCTGGCAGAAACATGCAGCTCCTTCAATAATAATTTAAGAGACAATTTATACAAGACAGGAGAGAATGTTAAATGTTACTCTAGATCAGTGTTTCCTGGAAAGTTTGAGATGTGTGGACCAACTCTCAGATTTCCCCTACCAGAACTCTGGCAGAGGAATTCTGAGAGTTAACGTCCATACATCTTAACCTTGCCAGGATTGAGAAACACTAAGATGAAAGGAGAAATAAAATAAAATATGATATCTCTCTTAAACTAATTTAGAATAATGCAGTGGGTATAGTATTTGGATTTCAGTAAGGCATTTGACAAAGTAGACCACAATCTACTTCTTGGTAAACTAAAACAAATGTGGGATAGACAGCATCACCTCCAGTTTGTAACTGGCTGACAAATCACACTAACATGGATCTACATCCATGTTGGATATCCCAAGGTTCCATTTTAGGCGGAGTATTTTTCAACATCTTCATAAACTATTTAGATGAGGAAATAGAAGGGGAACTCAGATGATACTAAACTGGCAGGAATAGCCAACACTCCAGAAGATAGGCTCAAGATACAGATGCTCGATAGACTTGAACACTGGGCCCTGTCTAACAAAATGAAATTCAAGGTAGAAAAAAGTAAGGTTTTAATACTTAGGCAAGAAAAATCAAATATACAGGTACAGACCTAGCTTAATAGCAGTAACTGTGGGATCTTGGAGTCCTAGTGGATAATCACTTAAATATGACAGCAGTGTGCAGTAGCAGCAACAACAACAAAACAAAACAAAAACCCACCAATGCAATCCTAGGTTGCATTAACAGAGGAAAAGAATCAAGATCACATGAAGTATTAATGCCTCTTTATAAAGTCTTAATAAGACTACAGTTAGAATACTGAATCCAATTTTGATCACCAACAAAGATGATTAGGGGACTGGAGCCTAAAACATATGAAGAATGGTTGCAGGAATTGTGTTTGTCTAGTCTAGTGAAAAAAGGACTAGGAGTGACATGATAGCAGTGTTTCAATATTTGAGGGGCTGCTACAAAGAGGAGGGGTTAACCTATTTTCCAAAGTACTAGAAGACAAGGCAAGAAACAATGGATGGAAACTAATGAAGGAGAAAAACAACCTAGAACTAAGGAGAAATTTCCTGACAGTTAGAACATATAACCAGTGGAAAGACTTCCCTTCGGAAGTTGTGGGTGCTTCATCACTGGAGATTTTTAAGAAGAGATTTGACAGTCATTTGTCTGGAATTGTATAGTTTCTCCTGCTTAAGCATGGGCTTGGACTAGAAGACCCCCCAAGGTCCCTTACAAATCTGTTATTCTAAAATTCTGAAATAAGTAAAATGAAAGGACTGTATAAATGAAATTTTCCTTGGTTTATCATATGTCTGATAGTTATGCCTATATGATGCTACAATTTTACAGACATTACACTTAAATACTGCTGGGAGAATTCTAAAACTGATAAGGTAGCAAAATACAACTCTGAATCCAGACTCCTTTGAATGAACTATATTTGCACTGAAAGCAATTGAGAAGCCTTACCTTCTCCCATTGGTTTCAATAGGATTTCAATATAACTGGTTTAATTCAGATACAACCCATTATAGGTGAGGCTATCTAGAGCTTCTAACCATTGAAAGGAAACATTTCTAGATAAATACATATATTTATGCACTGAGAATCAAGCCATACCCCAAAACACAATTCATAAATTAGCTACGTTAACTGACATCTTTATATTATAGATACCAATAGCAGAACCCTTTGGATCAGATCAGATACTACTTAATGCCTTACTTAACCCAGGTAAAAGAAGGAATATATCTGTAATTGGGGTGAGATAAGAATGTCAATGAGGAAGGGAGAAATAGAGGAGTTATTTAATTCAAGTTACATTGTAAACCACATGTGAACTTTGGGTATTATAATATACATTTTGATTGGAAGAAAACAATATGCATAGCTATGCAGGGAATTATCAGAATTCATATGTATTAAAAATACATAGCAATGACTGGATGTCTTGGAAGAGAGATAATCCTAATTCTTTAATAAGTAAATGGAGGCAGGCATTTAGGGGGAACAAGTTAGATACAGAAGCAGTTGTAACATAAGGGGTGAAAGGACAATATTGAATTCTCCTCTATAATATTGATTAATTGGTTGATTCATTGCATTTTAAAGGCCAGATAAATCCAGTTAACTGGGAGGAGCAGGAGGAGTATACAAATTACCGCAGACGTTTTGGCAAACCATAAATTTAAATGGTTCCACTTCAACATTTATTTTGGTCAAAGACAGTATAGAGAAAAAACATGAACTGGGAAAGATTAAGATAATGATACACGTTATGTTAATCTCTTTTAAAGCAAGCAAAATACCAACATTTTTTGCTAACAATGCCTGGTCAACCAGGTTCATCATTTGCAGAAGTCTCAATTTTCCCCCCCTCTTTTTCCAAAAAATACTTGCACATATGTGCAGTATGACAAGGGCGCTCCATTTTCTTCCTGCTTCTTTAAAAAATAATAATACTGATCTCCCGGCCATAAAGCACTGTATGCTGATTTGTTGAAAATACATGAAGGGTCCCTCTTTTAAAGGAAAACGAGTCATCTGCCATCAATCAATTAAGGTCATTCCCAAAAGAATTTGCGACAGAATTAATACCCATTTTTCCATTCCCTCTTTATTCTCCACCTTCACAAATGGAACATATTCAAAGTGGAATGAACTGTTTGGCATAGCATGATTATCTATTCCCAGGGTAGTGACCTTTGCCAGCATGTCTATTACCTGTATGTATTATATCCTGTAAAACAACTTGAAATCTAACTTAAGCCAATTATTCTAAAAAATCCTAGCTTAGGGCTGACTTCCAACAGTCCCCTCCCCCTCTGCACAAAAGTTAACACCCATCACAAAGATTTCTAAATGTACTTTACTGCCATTACTTACTTCTCGGAATAGGCTGAGAATAATTTAAAACATGGAGGCTCCATTTATTTCCAGCTTCATCCAGCTTAAACACCGCAGTCGGTTCAAACCACACTGCAAATGAACTACCAATTAAAATGGAAAATGGACGACATATTCAATGATATGGAAATAAATAATAGCCTTATGCAGAAACCTGAAAGAGAGATATCACTGTAAGTGTTGACAACTGAAATTAAGAGCCAATGAAAAGAAACTTGCCAGTTATCAATATAGCCACCCTCTTATACTTGTCACTGTCTCATAAGACTTTTGGGACTTGGGGGGGAGGGCAATTCAATTTGCTTGTTCTGACATCTGTCAAGTTTAATGAAAGAATATACACACAGTGGGGGAAAAAGGAGAAAAATATAGTAATGATAACAGCCAGCCATTTTTGGCTACACTGACCAGAAGTGGCAAGCACTTTATGTTTATTGAGTGCTGCGTGCCTATATGTCTAGACAAAATTATTTTCCTATGGAGGTGGTAAATTGATTTTGCTGTTTCCCCAGAGAAATGAAATAGCATTGCAGCAAAATGCCCTTTCCGTAGTAGAAGAGCTAGACTCTAATCCTTTGCATCTATTCCTTATGGATTGGACAATATTTATACGGGCAGAAATTCTTTCAGATAGTAAACAATGTGAAGTTTGTTTTACTGGGGGGGAAGGATTGGGTGGGTGTGTCCTCAAGTCAATTTTTGACTTCTGGCAACTGCCTAGATTAGTCCCTGCAGTTTTCTTGGCATGATTTCACAAATGGTTTGCCATTGTCTCTTTCTTCCTAAGACTGAGAGAGAATGACTGGGACAAAGTGTCGGACCTCTCACAGCTTGGGCATTTAGGAAAGAAAGACCCTTGACTCAATTGGTAGTGAAAGGTATATTTTACTAAAGTCAAACATAGAAAAAGTGAGATCAATGATTCACGCATAAAGTCAATGATTTTCACTTCTCCCACCCCCACCTCATCCCCCCGGAATCTTGCTAGTGTCCAATAAAGTTAGTTGTTTTGGTAACAGTTCTAAAGTTTGGCACTTCTTTGGTGGGCATTTGTATTCCATTTCCATCAGAGGTGGGTTCCTACCGATTCGGACCAGTTTTACTGAATAGGTAGTAGACCGCTGGTGATGTCATGGAGCCAGTTCTGCTCCATGGGCGCCGCCATTTATTTATTTTTTTTGGGGGGGGAAATGAATTTTTTCCAGGGTTTTTTCTTCTGCGCATGTGCAGAAGCTGAGTTTCCAGCACTGCACATGCATCACCATCTTGTTTTCAGCCTGTTTTTTTTGGGGGGAATTTTTCAGGTATTTTTCTACTGCGCATGCGTGCGCCTACACAGAGCGGGAGGCAGCGAAACAGCGGCGAGGTAAGTTAGAACCCATCCTTGATTTCCATGCCTGCATCTTTAGATCATTCAATCATTGTCTCTGGTTGACACTTCTGGTTCCTATCATATGCCCCTGTTTATATCCTTCTTTCCCCCCTCCCTCTTCACATTTTATGGTAGGCTGTCATCAAAGTGAAGCAGGGCTGAAGCAGTGTGATGGCAGATTTGATCCAAGGTTATTCAGCTGACTTTGTGCCTAAGGTGGGACTACAACTCACTGTCTCCCAGTTTCTAGCCTTAACAGAAACAGACTCCTCTTTACAAAAAAAAAACCTCTTTATTTATCTCCTGTGAATTAATGGAAATCACACACTGAAAAGTCCAGGCAGTGGTCCTTCAAAGAGTTAACTGCAGTAACAGACATTATCAGTTTCTTGTGATAATTGTCAGGATGTGAGCTCCCAGCCGAAAGGCTACAAATTAAGTTTTGGCAAGCAGTTTCTCTGATGAGCAAAATCTTCAGAAATATGAACTGTTGTCTCCTATGACAAGTACTGTCCTTTCCTTCTATTTATTTCCCAGCCAGGGAGGAGCCATTCAGCATCCATGTGTCCCTTGTTTCCCGAGGCAACTCCTTGTCCTCAGTTGTTCTCCTCTCCTAACAGCTTTTCACATACATGCATCTGGAACAGGCCCCAGCTGTTCTTCCTCCTCACTCATAGCAGCCTCCAAAGGCAGCTGCCTCTCTGGTTGCTGGGAAATGTCGGACTGGCTCAAATTCTTCCCCAACCATTTCATTGTCTGAGTCTGCTGCCAGCTCTGGTGGCAGCTGGCAGTCCACAACACTTGATACCTTAATCACTACACCAAATTGGCTGTCAAAACAATGAGTCTTATTAGGGAAAATATAATTTTATTCAGTTGCCATTAGCCTGGAAGAATCAGGTAAGGGAAAATAGATATATGCTAAAAAGACTACAAGAGTGAGACTACATATTCCACAGTCAATGGTTCAGTGCAGAGAAAGCATTCTTATTTTAAAAGTTCTTCTCTAGTTTCTTGGTAGCTTGCACTCTCTTTGCAAGCCTTTCCCTCTTCATTTCTGAAAAATGTCTGTGAGCCAATGTGAGACTGACTGCACAATACAATGTAAAGAGGAATACCCAGATGAAAAGAAATGTATCAGCATAGATGTATTTGACATGGAGTGTAGTGGAGGATCACAAAATATATGTTTTATAAAGCTTGAGACTAACACCATAAAAAGCAAGGCAGTTACAACTGTGTGAACTTTAATCAGCTTGGGTCAAAGGGATCCAAGGCAGAGATTGGAGCTGATTATTCAAGAGAGAACCACAAAGAGTTGAAAATAGAAAAGACAAAGATTTTGTCATGTGTCAGTAGTATAAGGCTACTCACTCAAAGAGATTATTGGAGGCAGAAAAGTTGGCTTATCCAAAAATAGTCTAGGATTAGAAATCCACAAAAGACAATCCAAAATATGCTTTGGGGCACAAAGGACTGAAAGCCACAGAAAAACCAGTTGGGAATCAGGACAGTTGTTTCCTGTAGTGGGAGGATGTTCAGATATAGCCAAGAGTTCCTATCTTGGACTAGTTAGTGTGGTTATATCTTCTCTTTTTCTCATGCCAAACTCCGCTTGCAGTATAATTAAGGACTGCAGTCAGCCTCCAATCTCTTAGTTCTCTGAACCAGCAGCTGCAATCACTGATTCTGATCCTTCTTTCCAAGGATCTGGCAGGTAGCCTTTAGCTTCCTATACAGAAGATAGGGAGTCCAGCATTATATTCTCCTCTGAATCAGCATAATAAAAATTGTGAAAAACTAGAACAAGTTAATGAATGCTGCATCTTGAGTGAATGTTTACAAAAAAAATAAATAGGAAATTGAGAGAAGCTAGGAAGAGTGATCTGTTTTGAAGAATGGATACATATTAGAAGAAGCTGAAATGGTTCTGTTTGTTATGTGAGCAGGAAAATAAGAGTAAGCTTAATGCAGTGAAGAGGAGATACTTAAGAAGTCAGTGTAGTAAAATAAAAGATGAGGCCAGCGATTGACCAGGAAACAGGAATTGTGTATTGAGCGTCTACTGACTGAGCATTTTAAAATAATTTTTATTGAAAGCTTTTTATAAACAATAATAGAAGACAAAAATTCAAAAAAGGAGAAAAAAATGCAAGAGAGGAAAGGAATTTGAAAAAAATGACTTCTGATTTTGCAAACAAGCTTAGTAAGTCTTCACCCCTTATAATGTTATATGCAAGTATTTCTCCTTCTCATAACCCATCTCTTATGCATTCCACCCTGGTGTCTACAAAAATCCATAAATGGCTCCCAGAATTTTAATAAAAAACCATCTATTTTAATCTTGATCAAACAAACTGACTGTGCTTTTTCCTTTCACTTCTATGAATCTTGATCTTTAATTCATTCATTGTCATAGGACTTGATCTCTCTTCAGTTTTTGCAATCTGCTGCTCATTACCTACAGCAAGGAACTAGAACTTAGATGTAGGAACAGGCTGATGTCTACAGATCACCTGCATGGTATTCAGGAGGAAATCACTAAAAAACTGAATTAAGTAAGACAGAAATCCGCTATGTTGCTACACCCATGATGGCTACAGCAATTCCATATTTGCTAGTCCTAGCAAATCTTGTTGTGTTTCAACCTTCTTCCATTATCTGCAACCCAGCATATATAGATAGATGTATGTATTCAAATGAATCAGAACACAAACATCCGATAACAAAATGAGATTTGAAAATGCTATTTTGGAAAGGAAAAATGTATGAAAAAGCACATTTTTGGTGGATTGCTTAAAAATAAATATACAAAAAACAGAATGGGGGGAAAAACTTAAGTGAGAATGATTACAAGGATGTGATCTAACACCACATCTACACACCCATTTTTTGTTTATTTCTTTTAAATATCATCTAGGGCCTGTATAGCTTTCTGCCTCTTTAAAATCAAAATCAAATTAAATGTGTTTTTAAATATATGTGTTTATGTAGAAAGGCTGAAAGGAGACAATAAATTATCTGAGCTTTGTTGATGCATAATAAAGTTATCCCAATGAAACTAAACTGTTTCTGACATGCCCTTCCTTACTTCCTCACATTTTCTCCAAAGTGTTTGGAAGAAAATCAATAACATATCATGCACACAGTGACACCTGGCAGTTTAATTTCAGAAGGTCTGCAGATCAATAGGTTTAGAAAAGCTTACCGTTTCTCTGCAACCCAAGTGTAACTAATGCTAGAAACCGGGCATCTACAAGCTGCCAAGAATGTGGGAGGACAGTGTGAGACAATATCTTGATATTTATACATGTAAAGGTTTACCACTGTTTGTGCATTTCTTTAAAGACAAGTTGTCAACTGACATTTCATTGCTTTGCATTTTTCGTTTTGGGAAAATGCGATTTTAAGTTTATCAGCTGGTATAATGCAGATCCACTTACAGGAGAAGGACATAAAAGCAAATATGTATATGTGACACTCATGACCTCCCAATGGAAAAGTCACATGATTTAATTCATGCTGAATATGTGAAGGGGAACACCCAAGCTGCTAGACTGGAGAATAGACTCCTCAAACAGAGAAGGATCTGATATCAGATCAGAGGGGAGTTCTCAGAGGAGATGGAAAAAACAAAACATAAAAAAAAGTCAAGATGGGTGAAGCCCAAGACTTTTTTATATATGTTTCAAGATCACCATCTTGACTGTTGATCTTCTTTATAGAGGTCCTTGCTAAGACACCTACCATTTTAATCCCAGGGACACTGAATTAAATTGTATCATGTAAGGGATCACCCTAAAAAAAATATAGGGTGTCCAGTGGTGAAATGCTGTCAGTTCTGCCCAATTCACCAGAACCATTAGTAATAAATTCTTCTGGTTCGGATAATTGGTAGTAAAAATGCTTTTAAAAAATAAAATAAAGGTTCCCACGATTGGTGGCACATCTGATTGTCACAGCTGATGAACCTTTTTTAAACTTTTTAAAAGCATTTTTACTAACTATTTGCCCAACTGGAAGTAAAAAAGGGTTTTAAAACGTTTTTTAAAAGTGCTGACTCTCAGCTGTCTTTGACAATCAGCTGAGACGGGAATATCTGAACCTTTTGTTTTTACTTTTTAAAAGCTTTTTTATTAAACCAACTATTCTAACTAAACACGCCCTGTGAGGTTCATGCTTTATGCAGGGGACATTTTTTGTGAAGTCCAGCTGTTTCTGCATAGTGTGTGAGTCAGTTTTGTAGCTTTTGTGTTATTTTTGGGCAAAGGGTGATCGTTGGTTTTTAGCTCTTAGTAGCTCTGTGAAGTTCCTGCTTGTTATTTCAGGGGCCATTTTGTGTGCTTTTGCATTGGTTGTGAGTCAGTTGTGTGGCTTTTGTGTTGTTTGTATGTGAAGTGTGAAAGTTGATTTTTCAGCTCACCCAAACAACAGTCCTTGTTTTTTAACCCTAGCTGGGATCAGCAACTCAGTTGTTAAGCAAAGTGATTGCTAAGGGAAAAATTGTGTCACAGCAACTGTGCTAACAATTTTACTTTAGTTTTCCTTTGCTTTACAGTATCAGAAGATTTCAAATACCAGGAAAAGCCCAAATGGTGTAAAAGGGTTCCAGCACTCAAGTTACAAGGATGATGGGTTAAAGGGCAAATCTTACAGTCCCGCCCCACAGTCTTGGAATGCTTACTGTGGCACTGGGATAATTATTAAGAAGGGAAATTATTCTTGTATTGACATTCATTAAATTCATTGATATTTTATTGAAGTAAGCCGCCTAGAGTTGGCTTGGCAAAATGGGCAGCATGTAAGTTTAATAAAGAAAAATAAATAAATTGAAGAGAAAGGGACTACAGGAGAGTAAGCTCCCACACAATGGAGAATACACATCAAAATAAATATGTTAGGACTGGCTGTTTCTATAGAAACATGCCCTGAACATCATGTTCAAGGTGGTGGATTGTGTGGAACACTGAAACTTCTTTAATATAGATGTATGCACTGCATTTTGGACACTGGAGTCAACATTCATTAATGTTGGGGTTGGTTACTCACTAAAGTTGCTCATGCTTTGAAATAATTCAGGAGAAATGTTTTGGATTTGCCTGAGCACAGCTTCTTTCTGCTTTCATTAAATAATTCCTCTTAAGCATATTAATTTTAATGAAGAGACGCTTAATATAATATAATCACAGAGTTAGAAGGAACTTTGGAGGTCTTCTAGTCCAACCCTCTGCTTAGGTAGGAAACCCTATACCACTTCAGACATATGGTTATCCAACATCTTCTTAAAAACTTCCAGTGTTGGAGTATTCATAACTTCTGGAGGCAAGTTGTTCCCCTGATTAATTGTTCTAACTGTCAGGAAATTTTTCCTTAGTTCTAAGTTGCTTCTCTCCTTGATTAGTTTCCACCATTGCTTCTTGTCTTACCCTCAGGTGCTTTGGAGAATAGCTTCGCTCCCTTTTGTTTGTGGTAGTTCCTAAGATTATCTTTGTTGTTCTTCTCTGCACTCTTTCTAGAGTTTCCACATCTTTTTTACTTGTGGCGACCAAAACTGAATGCAGTATTCCAAGTGTGGCCTTACCGAGGCATTATAAAGTGGTATTAACACTTCACCTGAAGTGCTTGCTTCGGCAGAAGCCTTTAAAAAAAGCTGTTTTAATAAATAAGGAGAGACATTCTCCCATCACATGAAGTGCTAATTTTTGAAATAATTTTTGAAGTGTGTAGAACCTGACTATATAATATGACTCTGCTCCACTCAGAAGAAAGTAGGAGTAAAATGTCTGAATTATATCTTCACGCATTGAGTATTGAAGAGTTGCATCAGGATATATCTATAGTACACCAGTTGCTGAAGCCTTTTGATATTCTTCAGAGACTGTAAAGATTCTGTTCAACTGAAGGAAGAAGTAAGGTATACAGGAACAATGTGGAGGAAGTCATAGTCCCTAGGCCATTCTTGTATGAAGTGGTAGGTTTCCCCCCTATTTTTGCTTGAAATTATTCAACTAATTTCATAAGATTAGGCTACTTATATCTGATCTTGTTAAACACTGCAGTGGACTGGAACCAATTAACTGAGTAATTCGTAATTCCATATTATTAACTTCAAACAAACCATGTTTTTATTGCAGATATGTTGTGAACTCTATTTTAAAAAAAAGAAAAAATAATAACAATTTGATTATAAAATACCCAGGAACATTAATGTAATAAATCACTGGATGAGTTGTTTTAACTAAAGAACATAGGGTGGTTGGTGGGGTTTTTTTTCAATTAGGTAAGCAATAATATTTTAAAGGAATGCATGAAATTAGCAATTTCATTTACTTTCTCACCGTGAATCTGTACAGCAAGAAAAATAGAATAAACACAGAACTTTTCAATGTTTTGATTTTTTTCTTAATATTGCACGGCTATATCTTATCAAATGTTATTGTAATGGGGCAATTTTTCACTTTTCAAATTAAAGAATGGATAAACTTTAAAAAAAACAGGATTAGTACTTTCTTCTGCTAAAGGGTTTTGCCAGTTGTACAGTGCTCGATATGTTGTCACTTAGCCCATTACCCATTGCAGGGTTTTTACTTCTACCCACATGGCTGCCTTTTAACTGTTTGCATTATTTTAAAAGGAAGTGCCATTCTGCTTATTCCATTCTGCTTTCCTGGCCATCTACAAGCTATTTTAGGGGTTGAATGCCATGAAGACAGACCTGGACTCAATACTCCCATTCCTTGACAGAATTGTTTGGTATTCAATGCTTGCTCCTGCTTCACATACAGGTGAAACTCAAAAAATTAGAATATCGTGCAAATGTAATGAGTCTATCTCATATATTAGTTTCACCTTTTAAGTTGCATTCCTGAAATAAATGAACTTTTGCATGATGTTCTAATTTTTCGAGTTTCACCTGTATACCCTACACACACCTATGTCAGCCCGTATATATTTTGGAAATTGGTTTTGTGTTCCTTGTTTTAGTTGGGTAATTGACAAATAACAAGACAAGCACCTGTTTATGCACATTTATATCTGTCTCACCTTTAGGGAAAGTGAGGAATGGTTGTTTTTCCAGTGACACAGGATCTTGAAAGATTGAAAACTGAAGTCAGGTTAATATACTGTATCAATCAGAAACTTTAACTAGTCTTGAATTAAAAAGGTAAGGATATCGTAAGTTTCTAGCCACATTACCATAGCAAAACAGGTCTTGACAATTGGGACAATAAGTTTTCTGCCAGCTCAGAGACTGATGGATAACATTTTAATGCCGTCATCTGTTGATGTCCATTTATTCCAAAAGTTCAAGGCTTTCTTATTCCTTTACCATACAGTTTGTACTGCTGAAAATGAACTTTGCAACAGAATTAGGTTCTCTTGATAGTTGCTTTATACTCAACAGTATGCCCTAGAACAGCATTTTTCACACTTCGCAACTTTAAGATGTATGGACTGGCTGGATAATTTGAGGAGTTGAAGTTCACATGTTTTAAGCTTGTCAAGTTAGAAAAACACTGATCTAGATGAAGGAGGAGAAGAAGAAAAAAGGAGGAAATCAGCAACATCTGACTTAATAGAATAGTTACCATCAGTGGTGAAATGTAAAATTTTTCCTACCGGTTCTGTGGCTTGTGGCCGTGGCTTAGTGTGGTCATGTGACTGGGGATCAAAAGACAGAAACTCATTTTAACAATGTCCTGCTGGAGCAGGGTTGGGCTAGATGACCTCCAGGTCTCTT
>JANHFT010005367.1:24222-34855 GCA_032467955.1 Pseudoxenodon macrops | reverse complement strand
TGCAAAGACTTAGGGCTGAAAAAAAAGCTTCTTCAGAGGGAGTAGCAATGAAAGGCTGCAAAGATTGCTTCACTCTTTACTCACCTCATTGGGTCTGAAAAAAAGGCTTTGAAAAAGCTACATTCGGAGTATAATACACACCCAAATTGTCAGCCCCAATTAGAGGGAGAAAAGGTGCGTCTTATACTCAGAGAAATATGGTAAGTTCAGCAGGTGTGGTAGGGAAAATCGCCGTGCCTTGTGTTTGATCATCAACCGAAGATATGTTCATCAACAGAATCAAGCATTTAGCAGATTTTTTTGTTCGGAAACTGATTTGGTCATGGAATGAGGCGTTCGTGAACCGAGATTCCACAATAACCACAATAACCCCAATGGTCAAATTCATGTCAGACTTCCAACATCAGAAGCTCAATTCAGAAAATCCTGAAATTTAATATAGACTTGCAGCCTTCTTTGAGGCTTTTCAAATTTGAATGTGCCTCTTTTTTTTCCGTGTTACAGCTCTGTCATGTTTATTAATTTCCCTTAATTCTATGCATCTCTAAAAGTACCTACCGTATTTTTCTCAGTATAAGATGCACCTGAGTATAGTTTTTGGGGAGGAAAAAAAATCTGCCTACCAGGTATTCATCTGGCTAGCGTCTTTAGTCTGGTCAGTTTCAGCATATTATTTTATTCCCTGGTTAATCCTCTGAAAAAAAGCTTCTTTGGCGGGAGTAGCAATGAAAAGAGGCTGCAAAGATTACTTCACTCGCCTTGTTAGGTATGAAAAAAAGCTTTGAAAAAGCTACATTCGGAGTATAAGATGCACCCAAATTATCACCCTCTTTTGGGGGGGGAGGGTAAGTGCATTTTATAATCCGAAAAACACAGTATATCAAGTTGATGCATAGATGTATCTGGATATAAATCTGAAAATAGTCTTTTTTTAAAAAAAATATCAACTAAAATGTATTTGAAAGCAAAGAAAATGGCTGATATGCAGTGAAAGATCTGGTGAATGATATCCCTAGGGAAATGGATTTCTATGTCTTTATTTGGGAATTATATGAGATATTGTTGGACTTTAAGATGGTCCACAAGGATTATGTGCTAAACAGTAGTCATATTCAACAAGGTGTTCATCCCCTTTTGATACCATGACATTCCCAACACACTGGATGAACAATTATTGTGGGTGATAGAAGTGAAATCAACACAAAATGTCTATATATTGTAATTTTATTTTTTTTAAATATAACAATTTAAAGATAGAAAAAGCTTATAATCAGGAGAGATAGATAAAGAGTGATACTAGGAAATCTGAATCATTTCTGATAATCGAGAACCATATACAGTATGTCAATGAGTTGAATGAATAAAAATGATTAAGTTAATGAGCCAAAATTCAATAAGATTCATCACAAACTATCTTCTGAAACTACCGTGTTTCCCTGAAAATAAGACAGGGTCTTATTTTCTTTTCACCACCGAAATAAGCGCTTGGCCTTATTTTCGGGGAGATCTTATTATTTTTGAGGTGCAGGAGGCAGCAAGCATGGTCACCTCACAACTGCTACTGTTTTTTTGGGGAGGTGTTATTTTCAGGGAACAGGGTATCTTATAAATTAATTTCAATTATACTTGTACAAAAGACATAATCTGGGACCTTATACCATCCTTTTTTTTAAAGCACTAAGATTTAAAATATTTACTAAAATGTCACATACACACCCTTTTAGTCTGTGTATGATGTGGACATGAAGCTGTTTGCTGCTATTGAATTCCACAGAATTCCATTATTATTAAGTTTTTTTCTTTGTTATTTTTAGTTGCATTTTTGTCTCCTCCTTTTAAACAGTAAAAGATCTGAAGGACAAAGAATGAATAGAAAAAAGGTGTGGAAATATGTTCTCATTTAAGTTAGTATGGACACTTTCTGAGCAGATACTAAAGGATGAGCAAGCTAGATGCTAAAATTAGAAAATTTCTGAATAAACATTTCTACAAATTGCCATCTGCTCATATATAACTCACAGAGAAGTAATACATTACAAGCCATCCAAAAAATTAATTACAAATGCTTCAGTCAACCAACCCCATTTGCATTTGTGAAAAATGTCCAGAAGATCTTTCTTATAAGACACAGTATAATAACTTATCCATAGCTTCCTAGGTTTTATGGTTATTTCGGTACTAAACTCCATGATCGATAAAAATGCATGAAGACAGCCAAGATAACATACCAGTTTGCCAGCACAGTCTATTAGCAAATCTGAAGAGAATTCTTCCATAGCTATTCATTTTATTTATGGAAATACAGCTGAGCTTCCAGATGTTGGTGGAATCACAGCTTTACCCATGTTGAAGAAAGAGATGGGCATAATGGAGTAAATCATTTCAATGAATATAAGGAATTAACCATTTAGAATATACCCTATCTTAGAAATTCCTTACCATGAGAAAATGTGTAAATTTAAAAAATGGCCAAGTAATTTGTTAAAAAAAAATAATTGTGAAAGATGCTTACATTTTTCTATTTCAGAGTGCTTGAGTATTTTTTTTAAACAATCTCTTGATTGGGTATCAGACTTCCCCCAACATAGGTGTCTAGGAGAGACCCCTCAACTTCATTTGGTTGGAGTGAAGTTCTTTTACTAAAGTTACATAGTTGTAGAAAAAGTAAAGTTAGATCTGAGTATTCCCACACATACACTTTCCCCCTGTCGCTTGACCCGCCCCCTTGATCAGTCCATCAGTGTCCAATAGCATGCCAGTTTGACATTTGGCGAACTGCTTAGATGCATAGAGCCTCTTGAAGCACTTTCCCATTCTTTTCCAAGGACAGGTGTCCTTAGGAGCTGCTTTATTCTGATTTGGCACTTTGGTTCTCTCCTCCCCATCGTTTGTCTTTTCCTCCCCATGCCTGAACTTTGCCATTCCAAATTCCTCCCTCCCTCCCCTGCGTTTTATGACAGACGTGACATAGGGTTCGTTGCCCATTTAAGTAGACCAAACCAAGAAATCAATTCCACAGGAAGGCTAAAACTACTTTTACTGAGATTGGTTATAATTACAGAATCTTGCAAGTGTGACGGTGAATTGTATGTCCCCCTCCTTCTTATAGTTCAGTGAATTAAGGAGGCACTTGCCTAAGCTACTTCTGAATGTTATCTCATTTTACCAGACTTAATAAATGATCTAGGTAACAATTTCTGCATATCTCCAGCAAGATCATCTTCCTTACTCTTCAAATCCTCTGGCTACCTACAGTCCCCATTAAAAAAAAGTTATTTAGGATGTCATAGTTTGAGAGTTAATTAATGAAGTCTGAGGAACATATGAAGTTGCATTGCATGGAAGAGATGTTATGATCATTTTATGTCATTGGCCACCCGGGAAATAAATAAGTGTAAGGTTATAATATTGTAACTCTGAGAATTTCACTGAATTTGTTTCTCTTTGGAAAAGTAATAAATTTCAGTTTTATAAAACTGATTGAAAAAATTCTTGGAAAAAAATAATGATAATTTTACTCTTAGGGAACTAACAAAAACTATCATTTAGCCAATTTAGAACAATCTCAGAGGTTAAGAAAGTTTGGCCCAGTTAGAACTTGGATGGAAGATATCCTGGAAATTCCAGTAAAAAAAAATAGCTCAGAAGAAGACAGTAGCAAACAGGTTTTCTATGTTTACTAATAAACTTGCATAGATTCAGCACCAAGGACTGAGTTGAGTAAAGGACAACTTTTTGTTTACAGTAGAAAACAAATGATAAATTAATGTTCTATCTTGTTACAAATTCTTCAAAAATTAAAAAAGATATAGAAAAACACACAGAAATAGAAGATGCACATCTACAACCAAGTTACACAAAACAAGGTTATATTTTAATCTACACATCTACACATCTTGGAGGATGGGGTTTAACAATTGTCGATAAGAAAGACAAAAAAAGAGTCTGGATAATGGGTGTGGCAGTACCTGGAGGTAGCATAATAGAAGAGAAGGAACTGGAGAAGATAATAACATTTTTAAAAAGTAGAATGACTGTGGTAAAAGACAGCAAAGATAGGATCAAAAATAGTAGATGCAATCCTAAAACATCTGAAGCACCATTCAAACAACATTGGTATTGACAAAATCACTGGTAAAAGGCAACTTATATGTTGTGTTGATACTTTCACGCCATTAAATAACAACATCTGCCCATCCAATGTTCCTGAAAATGACTCAATAGGTGGATATTGCAAGTCCAATCTAAACATTTGCCTGACTGTGCAACAAACCATAAAAATGTAAGAAGATCATATGAGCAGATTATAAACAATGACATACCATAACATAGTTACCAAAACGATTCACTGGAGCATCGATAAAAATTATAATGTGCCAATAATGAAAAATTGGTGGGAACATATAGTTGACAAAGAAGTAAAAAATGAACAGGTTAAAATATTGTGGGATTTCTGAATAGAAACTGATAACATCTTGGCACATAACACACCAGATTTAACTGTGGTTGAAAAGAAGAAAGTGTGGATAATTGATGTGACAGTACCAGGGAATAATGGAACAGAAGACAAAGAATTGAGGAGGGAAATCACAAAGTATAACAATCTGAAAAGTGAAGTTGAAAGATTTTAGCATAAACTAGCTGTGGTGATCTCAGTGGTTATTGGCACACATTACCATTTCATAAAGCACCGGACAGCACTTAGAAAATCTGCACATTGGCAAAATTTCCATCTGTCAATTACAAAAGACCACACTGCTTGCATCTGCACATGTACAATACCAATTACATTACAACATCCTAGATTGTTGGGAAGAACGTGATGTCTATCAAGGCCAAAACCAACTAAAGAACTGGCAGCTTTGATTTCACATTGTTGTGAATATAATAATAATTTATTAAATTTATATGCAGTCTGACTGCCAGCAACTCTAGGAGTTTTACAATTGTTAAAACATGTAAAAACAAAGAACAATAGAAAAAGAGCACAAGATGAAAAAAGAAAAAAGAAAGAAAGAGATAGATAGAAAGAAAGAAAGAGAGAGAGAAAAAAGAAAGAAAGAAAAAAGAAAGAAAGAAAAAAAGAAAGAGAAAGAAGATAAGAAAAATGTAAGATAGGAATTCATGTCTTGGAAGCATTAAATCAGAGAAGGACTTGTCATTGACAACAAACAGAACATGACCCAGCTGTGTGAAACAACTGCTAGAAGGACTAACACAACTCTGACCTGTATTAGAAGAAGCATTTATCAAATAAATATAAAGTTCTTAATTCCCTCTACTCTACATTAGTTGTGTCACTCCATTTCTAGAGGGATACTGACAAGCTAGAATAGGTCAGAAAAGGATGACAAGATAATACAGAGACATGTCCTTTGAGGACAGGTTAAATAAACTTGAGAGATTTAGGGGAGACACAACACCAGTGTTCATAAGATTCATGAAAGAGAAGATGGTCAGGAATTACTTTCTATTGCCCAAATTACTAAAACCAGAAATAATGTTATAAGATGCAGCTATCTACATTTCACTGAATGTAGAAAGAAAGAAAGAAAAAGCTTCCTGACATGTACAACAGTGAAACAGTCAACAATAACTACAGAAGTTGTGGGACCTCTACAAGTTTTTAAGAATCTCGAGAGCCACCTCTCAAGGATAGTTTAATTGACTTTCCTGCAAATTGCAAGGGTTGAACTTTGTGGTCCTTTTCAACTCCACAACTGTATGATTCTATTATCTCAGGTGTCTATCATCTCATATTCCTGTGTCAGCAGAAAATGACTAAACCACATAGTAATACAATAGTCCTCTCCTTCAGAAGAGTGAAGATGCCCTTTGCAGAGCAATCAGCAGTAACCCCCACACTCTGGAGATATCTGAAACTTTCTGCCCTTGTAACATTTATTAAAGTAAATACATTAGATCTCACTCTCATGCATTCCTTCTTTAGTACATTTGCCAACAATTCATTTCTCTTTGATTAATAAATCTTTAAACAGGAAAGGCTGCTCAAAAAAAAAAGTTTTAATGGCTTCTACTTTCTCAGGCCAATCATGCTGTGTGTTTGAAATAATTAAAATAATCAGCACTGAAATACTCTATTGAAATTGCTGTGGCTAGAATTCACTGACAGCGAAGCAAATAAAGTGTGCTTAAATAAATATTGTATCATGAGTAAAGAATTAAAGGTGGGAAAGAAAAAAAAGGGAGAAGGGGGGGAAAGATTGATGAGAAAAAACACTGGAAATTGATTTGATTCCTTAGAGAAAGATGCAAACTTCTTTCATTTCAACTCATTCAAAACTTATTTCCTTCCTTCACGATCTACACCAGGGGCGTCAAACTTGCAGCCTGAAGACCAGATGCGTCAAGCGCTGGCCATGGCCACTCCCATTTTAGCAAAGGGGGCAAAAGTTGCAATACATCATGTGACGACAACCTGTCATCACGCGTTTGCTACCCCTGGTCTACACAATGCAGATATAGGCATCATTCTTTTACTTTCTTCTCAAGCTATTTTCTCCCAAAGTATTCTTAAACAGGCATAAATGGCATCAAGTACAGGTAGTCTTTACATCCATTTGTTTAGCAAGCGTTCAAAGTTACAAAGGCACTGAAACAAGTAACTTAGGACTGATCTTCATACTTACGACTGTCGTAGCATCCTCACAGTCACATGATCAAAATTTGGGCACTTGGCAACCGGCACGTATTTACAATAGTTGCAGCATTTCAGGGTCATGTGATCACCATTTGTGACTTTCCTAAGCAGCTTCTGACAAGCCAGATTTGAAATGTAGCCTTCCATTGCATATGCTACTACACTGTGTCAATGGTACTTTAAAATAAAAACTGTAGAAAATATTATAAGAACCATGCAAAGATTTTTTTTAAAGAATTTCAATCAATGGGTTTATCATAAATATTAGACATGATGATGGTGGTTTTTTTTTTCATGGCCAGTTGCTATTTCCATTTGCTTTTATTTAGAATTATGCTTTGCTTTTGACCAGGGAGTTCTTCTTTTTTTTTAATGCGGGTTGCAACATGAAAGGACTCCAATCACATATTTGTGGCAACCATATTGATCTTTTGACTCCCTCCCTGAGGACACTTTTACTCTTGTTAATTCCCTAATTTAATAGTTGGCAAATTTAATTTTCCTATTCAAAACGATGGGATATGGTGGTTCGCTCTTTGCAGAAATCCTGATAGAAATTATATTTCAAGATGCATTATTTTAGGAGCAAACCTCCCTGTGTTTCTGCATGAAAATTTGGGTTGATTATTTAGCTATTATTTGCTATAAGAGCATCATGGCATGGTTAATATTTCAAAATCATGTGTAACACTTATGACACATTTCAAACATTTTTCATATAATAACTAAAGGAGGAAAATAGAAGGCTAGACATCAGAATAAATAAATAAAAAACAGCCAACAAGCTGGCAGTAAAATATTATTAAAAAGCATAAAGAAATAAATGATTTGTTTTGTCACAGGAAAGTTTCCCACAGAACTCATTCATGGAATTTCGCACAACTTCAGTTCTAACAAGACATAAATTAAAACGGGAGATAAAATAAATCATGGGATACATTGTGGATCAATAGTGCTTCCCTGGAATAATGGCAAAAGCTAAAGGTTGAGATGATTTGGGGACAGTTTGAACAATATCACTCAGATGGGCCTTGTCCTTACTGGAGGAAAGAAACATTATCCACAAATTCACAGATTTTATTTGCTCAATCAGATGTCAATTCAGCTGCCAAGACTGTACTCTAGGGTAGACTTTCTCAACCTCAGCAACTTTCTGACTAACAGTGAGGCTGAAAGGGCCCCTGTGGGTGTTTTTTTTTCATTTGTTTTAGAGGTGACGCTAAATAGTGGTGAATATCTGTAGCTCGGGTGTAGAATGAAGGTTCATTTTCCACACTTGTGGGTTGGTTTCCAAACTTTTCATTACCTGGCTAGGTAACATTTTCAGCAGAGTTTAGGGGATGTCAGTGTAGTTCTGTTTATAAGGACTTCAAGTGTGGGTGTATCAAGTAAGACGAACCCCTCAGAATCCAAATCAACAGTACAGCCAACCAGAAACAGCACCAATTCCCACACCAGCAGTTCTCCTCCCAAGACCCTGACTTGATGTAATCTTCTTTTTACAAGACTCATCACAAGACACACTGATGACTCACAGGTGACCCATCACCCTCACTTGACACACCCACACCTGAAGCCCTAATAAATAGAAGAACACTGACTTCTAAACTCTTGAATGATAGCATGAGCACACAATAAATACAAACTTAAGATAAACCGCACCAAACTCGATTGCAGAAAATACGATCTCAGAAAGTGGTCAATGCCTGGAATACATTACCTGACTCAGTGGTTTCTTCCCCAAACCCCCAAACTTTCATCTTAAACTGTCTACTGTTGACCTCACCCCATTCCTAAGAGGTCTGTAAGGGGTGTGCATAAGCGCACCAACATGCGTACCATCCCTGTCCTAATGACCCCATTTATTTGTATCCATAATCTCACCCCATTTCTAAGAGGTCTGTAAAGGGCGTACATAAGCGCACCAATGTGCCTACCATCCCTGTCCTAATGACCCCATTTATTTGTATCCATTTCATGTATTCATAATCTTTTATATACTTATATCTATTATCTTATACATGTTTGACAAAACAAATAAAATAAAATAAAAAATTTCATAAGCTCTCAGTCAAAACCAAATGTCTCTTGAGATTTCATTCAAGAATATCTACATTTTACAAGGGAACCAAGATTGCACAATAAGATGGCAAGTAACTATAAAATGTTTGCCATTTTTTGCTGGTATCATTTAAAGCTGTCTTATTCTGTACAATGCAATATCTCTCTGGTTTACTAAACTTACTTAAATATAACTATATATTGATATATCAGGAAATAATTAAATTTTGGTTGTTCTCCCAGGTCTTAGAATACAAAGCCCCCATGGTTTTGGATTTTATTGGTAATGTATAACCTTGATATTTGTATATATGTTGTTTTTTTCTTTTAATTATAACCCTCCAGAGTCATTGGAAGTTATGAGGCATATAAATTTAAGAATTAATTTAATTTGTATGCCTCCCAAATTAAATTAAATTGTTTGAAGGCCTTGAAACTGGAAAAGGGAGAAACTATTTCTGAAATCTTCATTCTTCAATAATAAATTTTGTATTTCTAAGTACAACTGCATGAAGAATTTATTTTGCCCGATGGACTATCTTCACCTAGACTTTTAAACCAATTTCAACCAAATAAAAGGGTTGCAATCATATTTCCAACAGTAAGAAAGAAGGAGATGGGTGGTTGTTGTTGGTTTTTCTTCAGATGATGGGTTAAAATAATTTTCTTGGACAAGGATAAAACTAAAAAAATTCCAGTTAAAATAGCCCCAGAACATTTGAACTTATGTTTCCATTGAATTTGTGGAAGAGATCCAAAACACAATTTAAAATAGCCTTAATATATCAGTTGGCTGCAGGGATATTGAGATGCTGTGCTGGTATATATTGCTTTCATAGATACATAAGGATATACATAAAAACACATTATTACAAAAAGCACAAACAAGAATAAAAAGGCTCCATCAAACAATAAATAAAACCAACCGATGCAAGACAAATATTTATTTTAAAAATACATTTTAGTATTGCCTACCACTTTCTAAAAGTCAGAACCAAGTGTCAGGAAAATGAAAAATAAATAAATAATGAAACTCAATGAATCAGACAATACTTCCCCAAATATATTGAAAGCCCAATCTTTTCTCTCTCTCATAACTATACATTGCAAAGTACAAACATCTCCACCCTCACCTCATCTTCTCAGCTCCAAGGCAATTCCGGGGAGCAATAATATATTTCAAAATATAGAATATTTGTCATCAATTTACAAACCAATCGGAATGTAGTATTTAATAGAAATTCCTTTGAGGACAAAAAGTTGTTTGCCTTTTTTAAAAAAATGATCTCTTTCTGCAGGTATCTATCTAAACATTAATGTGAGCATTTAACAATTGATAAATTGTGTTTACTTATCTTTGGAAATAGGAGTGTCCTTCCTATCAGAGCTGATTGAAATGGTACTCTTGATACGTCAGCATGAAAACGAACAGTAGGCCATCCTTCAGCCAGTTATAATTATTTTTTTAAAAAATATTCAAATAGTTTTTAATTTAATTTTCTTTCTTCTTCATTCCATTTTGTTTCAGGGGACCGAAAACACATAACATTTATTACTCTGAACCACTTTTTTCTAATATCTACACTTCAGATTATCAGGGAGTAAAACATCAACGAGGTAAAATTAAAGATGTTGCCAAATTTTTAAACCAGGTAGCTAAAAAATCTATTTTTTAAAAATTAATTACAAAGTAATTTTGAACAGCTAAATTTGTATTCTAATACAAAATCTTGGTGCCCTCTGAGCTTGGTTGTTTGCTTGCAGATGTTTCATTACCCAACTAAGTGACATCATATTTTTTTGTATTTATTTATTTTGTCAACATGTACAAGGTAACTGTCAGGCCTGCGTTTTGGCCTGCCACACTTTCAGCTATTCTATTATGCATGTTATATTGTGGGCAAAATGGGA
>JANHFT010005365.1:78042-90718 GCA_032467955.1 Pseudoxenodon macrops | reverse complement strand
GTGTAAAAGCACACCCACCCAGTCACCTGACCTCCAAGCCACGCCCACAAAATAAGCCACACCCACAGAACCAGTAGCAAAAAAAATTAGATTTCACCCCTGGTATAATCACCAAATTTTCAAAAACAGACCGCATTCTTATAAATGCCAGTTCTCATGAGGCTCATGGACATAAAAGTCAGAACTTGAGTTGTCCCAGGTTGAAATCAGTAATGGTAACTCTAGCCATAATATTGATAAAACAGAAATCAAGAGTTTCATGGGGAGTTTTGATAGGTTTTATGTAAAGTTCTTGAAAACCATGTTAGTTGTAGCCTGCAGCTGCAGGCTGCAATCCTTATGTTGATCATTCCCAGATTTCAAGTGAACTTCCAAATATGAAATCTGTGTATATCTCCATTTTGGAAACATGATTATATTATGTTAGCCACAGCAAATGTAATTAGGATGTAATTTTTACTCAACGTGTGTCTGAAGGATAATGCAAGAGCTCTTATGCTAATACAGAGAAGCTTCGTTCACACAATTTGTTTGCCTCCATTTGCAGGCAAGTCAAGAAATTTAATCTCCTTTTCAAATCAAATGAGAAATCACAACGTATTCATATACTCTAGTACGGAGTTGGCCATACTATAAATCCGGAGTCTTATTTTCTCTATACCAAGGTCCATGAGTTACGTTATAACCTAAAGCAGCTATTTTTAAAAGTTTTAGAAGATGTTCTAATAATCTTTCAAGAACAGAGAAAAGGGTCAACCCTGTACACAGTACAAAATGCGACGATAAGAGTTATCACCAGTTTGAACAACAGCAACATGTTTTCATCAGCAAACATAAGCTTCTATTCTGCCAATCAATAGCAGGGAATTTAGAAGATTAAAAATGCCCAATGACCTGCACATTAAAGTTTTTCTCAAAGTCAGGCATTTCGTAAACTTGCTTCACATCTGGGTTGTCACGGAAAGTAATAAGCTAGCCCAAGCACAGAAAAAGCGACTTTGATAAGGATGCTTTGAGATCAGTAGATGGGGAAGAGACACGTGAAGGATACATAGAATAATTCAGAAATGTTTTTCAATGCAGCTATTCAGTTCCTTAACACCCAAGTTCATCTCAAATGCCTGTTTCAGACCTGAAAATTAAATGCACAAAGGCAAGGCAAATGCCACTGTTGTTCTTTCCTGTTAAACAGCTGGGTTTCTTAGGATAAGATGAAAGATAACAGTGCCCTCAAGTCAAGCTGTGATGGCATCCATGCAACTTTCTTGGCAGTGTTATGAACATGATTGGCACTTGTCTCCTTCCAGGATGTTTTTTTCCCCCACTTCCCAGTCTGTCCAATTAATCTGGAATTCCAAGGTAGTCTCCCAAGGATCAATCAGGGCCAATCTTGCTTAGTTTCAGTCTTATCCAAATATTGCTACCAAACAAAGAGGAAATCTAATGCTACTCATTTTGAGAGACATAAAGCTATAGAAACCAATCAAGCAGGAAGACAAGTTTCTCTGTTTACAGAAATAATTACTCCATGGTAAGGACTAAGACACCTTTTAAGAATAGAAGATGGGATTGAAAACAAATGAATATATGGAAACTGAAAAGCAATGGGTGCCCATAATGAATCAGCATGGGAGGTGTTGTTTCTGTGATATTTTTTTCTAACTCCTATGGATACTTTCTCTCCCTTTTTCCTTCAGTCTGCTCCATCCCTTACGTCAGTGGTTCCCAACCTTTCTGGATCCACGGACCAGCAGCAGGGGTGATGGAGGGTGGCGGAAGCAGGAGGAAGGTATGGTTTTGTGTGTGCAAATGGAGTGTACAAATGGAGCTTCACATGCTCACCTGATGCTTGTGTGTCTGCTTTCCAATGGACTGCGGACGTAGGGTTGGGGATCCCTGCCTTACTTTATGGCCATCATCTTTTATTTTCCTTCCTCTCTTTCTTTCCTGGACAGTTTACCTACCCTTTCTCCATCATATTTTCTTCAACGTCTTTTTATAGATAGAGATCAAATAATTTTATAAATAGGATCATTTATTCTATGGACAATTCATTTTAATCAGCACGTATCTGATTAATAAAACAATCCTGTTCCTTATTGAAATGTGTTCTCTAGCAAATAGACACATGGGCACACATATAAGCATATTGATATTATGAGTGTGTTTGTTATTCTGTCTCTTATATGCACAGTTATTAGGAGAATCTCCACAACTGGCTTTGGCTGAAGTTTGGCATTTCACAGGACGTTTGTTTCTGTTCATATATTTTACTTCCACCTGCTCTTTCTTTGACGGGGATGGAACAATTTTAAATTCAGGACCATTTTTCTTTGAGAGAACTACAATATTAGATAGTAACAAAGCAGAATTGCCATCAAGTGAGTGACTGGTAGTAAATTAGGTAAGCAGACATACCTAATGCTCAAGTTCCAAGTAATACACCCATAACAAACAAAACTCCGAGGCAAGTAGATTCCTCAAAGAATAGTTTTATTGGATATATCATATTGGCACAGTTCTGGTAAAAACCAACTCTGAAGGTTCCTGCGGTTTTCACCTAATTTAAAGAAAACGTTTTTCCCCTTCCCCAAACAATCAGTCACATGGTCCAATCAAGGAACCTTCTGGTTGCCTGGTAATGTCACTCCTCCCCTCTTTCTGACCAGGTGTGAGAATGTCCTTGGTTCCCAGGAGAAAGTATTTTGTTTTGCCTACAAATTCCCAGCTATCTCTATTTTCCCCTCCCTATCCCTCAGCTCCAGTGTGGCAACACTAAAGCTTCAAAATGGCCTCAGTCAGGGTTGACACCTAATGCTCCTGCCTTCTATTTTCCCCACAACATCCCTCTGAGGTAGGTCAGGCTGAGAAGAAATGACTGGCCAAAACCACCCAGCTGGTTTTCATACCTAAGAGGGGCCTAGAATGCACGGTCCCCTGGTTTGTAGGCCAGCACTTTTGTAGAATATTCTACTGCAGACATTAACAGTGAATTTGGGCTGAACAATATATTTTGAAGAAAGTTTGGCATCTTATGATTCATCTTAGGTTTTTCCTGGCTGTAGGGAATGGATTGAGAGTTGACTTACAACAAGGTTAGCTAAAAGTAAACATTCCTTCAAGTCAAACTTGATGACTGCATCTGCTTAAGGTGTTCAAGGAATATCCTTCACCACCATATAAAAGTGACCAATTACAGACCAGATGTAAATTTACTTGAGGGCTGTTTGGCCTTGTGTTATTTTTTGCTGTTTTGAGATCAGCCAAAGTGGCTAATGCTAATATCTGCTGTGATTCATGGGACCAGTACTGTTGTTCAATTAAATGTTTACACTCTAGAATAAAGCCGAGAATCCCGTAAATTATGAATGCACTGACTTAGAAATAATTCTCCTGATTAACTATCTATAGCAGCATCAGTCTATAAACTATGTCCATAGAATCTTCTTTAGGAAAATCCATTTGAGGGTTGTGAGCTTCCTCATGCATTCCCTTTGTGCCATATTCTCTTTTTTGTGGAAAATTATAGTAATTTCCTCTCATCGCACTTTTTAGCTTCTACCTCAGGGCTGTCCAACCTCAGCTGGCTGGGGAATTCTGGGAGTTGAAGTTCACAAGTCTTAAAGTGGCCAAGGTTGAAGACCCCTGTTCTACTTTGCTCAAAGCCACATTTTTTAAAGTTGTTCTGCAATATATGTAATTCTTTCTCTTTTTCAGGCAAAATAGTCTTTTATTCTTTAGCAATAATTCGTATGGTTTCTGTACATCACGAGGCTCTTTGGATAGCTAAGAATTTTTCACACTCCAGCTTTTTTTTTTTTTAAGCCACATTTTAATCAGAAAAAAAAGTCAATATTCAAATAGTTTATACTCATCAATAGTAGCGTAGGTACAAATATGTCTAAAATGGTGTATGGAACAATAAATAAATCCCACTGAATAAACTCTAATCTTTCAAGATAAGGCTGGGAAAAATAAATCTAGCTCTAAAGCAATATCACATAAATGAGTCCAACAACACTGGAAGTCAATCAATAAATAAATGAGAAAACATTACTTTAAAAAAATATTTGGGAAATATGTGTCGCACAAAGTATGTCTGTTACTGAAAGTTGCATTAAAAAAAGAAGTGGTTATGTTAAATGGGGACTTTTACTGGGAAATTGTATATGTTAAAAGTCTCTGTTGGGAAAATAAAAGTGGTATTTAACAACAGTATGGGGGTAATATATGGCAATGATGGGTGAACATCTGAAGCAGTTCTGTAGGATGATAAAACATATGATTAAAAAACAAAAGTGTATTTTAGAGCATTTAAAAAATATAAAATAAATATTGAAATGGGATACTACCCTACTAATGGAGAGTCACACAATCTTACCCTTATTTATTTATTTATTTATTTATTTATTTATTTATTTATTTATTTATTTATTTATTTATTTATTTATTTATTTATTTAATATGACCATCCAAAGACAACATAAATAGCATAAAATAGCTGCCAAGAACACTCATAACACTGAAAATAACCACTCATAACACTGAAAATAACCACTCATAACACTGAAAATAACCACTCTCATGTCCTTCCTTCCTTCTTCTTTCTTTCTTTCTTTCTTTCTTTCTTTCTCTTTCTTTCTTTCTTTCTTTCTTTCATGAATGGATTTATATGGCCACCTATTTCATGTATATGGCACAATAACAATTAAAACAACTAAAATTAAAAACATAAATAGCATAGAATAGTTGCCAAGAACACTCATAACACTCAAAATAAGCACAAAATGGGGTCACCCATTACGAGTTCTATCTAATGCATGGAAGTTCACAAACATACATTGTCTTTCAAGCACATACTAGCTTTAAACAGGGGTATATAAAACTTCTACCTTCTGCTTTCTGTTCAGATCCAACCAGGGAGAGATAATTACTTATAGTCAGTCCTGCTTCCATATATTGAAATAAATATGTTCCACTAACCTGCTACAATTTATTTCGCAGTGTTCTCCCCCTACTTTAGTTTACTACTCTGTAATTTCTTTAAATTATACATGGAAGCAAATTTGTCTTTCACTATCCATGAATGATTACAGGGGAAACGATAACCAAATCAGGGCAATGAGTGATTAAAAATATTCATTGAGCAGTTTACTGAGCATAGCTTAACGTAAAAGTTGGAAAATTTATTTGGGGTTCAAGAGGCAATATGATTAAATTTAAATTGGCTGATATGTCCAAACATGGAAGAAAGTTGAATTTATGTATATTTGCATATATCCATGCTGATATCCACAAAATGTTAGAACAGCTAATGAAAAAGAGATGAATGTGCAATGTGATCTCTATTTTCCCTAATTTTATTTACTTATTTTTGGTGTTCTTTCATGTTGGGGGAAAAATAGATTTATGTTACACCACTGTGCTCAGGATAGCTTTGTCGATTTAACCAATGTGACAGCCTCTATGCATTACTTTATATTTACTGCCTCCAAAAATCTTGCATTGACTATTTGTGACAAGAATAGAAATATGTCTAGGGACAAGGAGTGAGAGAAAGTATTTCTGTAGAACAAGTCCAAACATTAGCATTAATATATTTAGGATATGATCTAATGAGGCTCTTGGAAACAAAAACAGAGGGCTTTGATGATATTAAACAACATTTTAGAGAGTGGTGAGATTCAGCCTGTTCGCACCTATTCGGGAGAACCGGTTGTTAACTTTCTAAGCCAGTGGTTCTTAACCTAGGTTCGATCGAACCCCAGGGGTTCGGTGAGTCAGTCTCCAGGGTTCGGCGGAGGTCAAGACACAGACTTAATGGTTTTGTTCATTTTGTGCACCTATGTATAAATATATACCTAAATATATACCTATGTTTTGAATTTGAAAAAATCATATTTTATTTTTCCAATTAAGAAGGGTTCGGTGAATGCGCATATGAAACTGGTGGGGGTCAGTACCTCCAACAAGGTTAAGAACCACTGGATTGGAGGTATTTAGTGGAAAGCTACTCTTTATCTCCTGCTTTGTCCTTTGGTTTAGAATGTTGTTTGTCAGTTTGATTTTTGTGTGCAGTACATGTGTCATCTAACGCTTTGTGGACCACTGGTGAGGTGTGTTGTAGTTGGGTGATCCAGTCAGCCAATGAGGCAGTCTGGAGTGTGTTTTGGGGCAGGTATGCATAGCAATGAATTCTTGTCCCATAGCCACCTTAAAAGGAGTGAAACCAGTTAAATAGAGTTATTATATACCATTTTTGCAAATGGTAGGAGGTCTGACCAGTTGTCTTGCTGGTAATTAATAAAACATCTTAAATTCACAGACCCCATTAGTCTATGGATGATGGGAACAACTTAGTTTTTGCTTGGTGCCTAATAATTATAGAAATTCTTGCCAAAATTGTAAGTGAATGGAACTCCCTGATTTGAAATTATGTGCTCCAGTGTACCGTGTAGCCTATAGACATGCTGTACAAAAACTTTAGCTAGAGCGCAGGCTGAAGGGATCTTTGAGCAGGGTATGAAGTGCACCTGTTTTTGGAAAACTGGTCTGTCATGACCCAAATAATGGAGTTTCCGGAGCTTTTGGGAAGTTCAATGATAAAGTCCATAAATATCTCCTTCCAAGGAGCCTGGCATCTTGCAACATGCTGTAGGAATACTGGCACCTTCCCTGGACATCATTTTGCCACTGTACATACTAGCCACACATGCCTCAATGTCTTTATTCAGGGATGGCCACCAGAATTGGTGTTTTATCAGGTAGAGGGGTTTTATGAACCCAAAGTGCTCTGCTGTTTTTGAATCATAGTTTTTCTCCAGGACTAAAGTTGGCTGTTAGGAACGTACAGTTTCTCTCCAACCCATAGAGACACCTTTGCTTCCTGTCTGCACTGGTCTCCCCTCCCTTTCCCCCTTTACAACAGACCCCTTTTCCCTGTCCCTCTTAGGATTGTGGCAGGCTGCAGCACAAGCGATGGGAAGGGCAGCCTGACAGTATAGTAAGTTGAGATTCTCTCTGCTTGCTTCCTGAGCTAACTCATGGATAATGGTAGATTCTCAAAACTTCCCTTTCAGAAGCAGCCCAGGAGTTCGTGTCTGGCATGCTAATCATAGACCTATTCCAGTTAATGCCTTTTGTGAATAGATATCTCTGCTTTTGAACGGGTGCTTATTTCAAGTATAACTGATTCCTGGATGGATAACCTTTTAATAACATTATTCCAGTGGGCAGGTTCTCCTCTGGACAGCTTTTGGATGATAGTTGGTGTGCTTGCAGGACTAATCTTTGAAGTAAAATAGTTAGTTTCAGCTACTGATAGATTCCAGTATTTTGCAGAATGTGCATGGAGATGATCCTGTTTCATATTCTGGTGAGACTGTGAATAACCTGCTAGATCTCTGGAGTGTGGAAATGGTTGGGTCAATTTTTTTAATTAATATAAAGATTCTCATCCCCCTGGGGAATGATGCTGGGGAAGAAGAGTTATTTATCACATTCTTTGCAGATATTTCTTCAGTTCCATCTCAACTTGAGATCAGGAGGTAACTATGGCAACCATTTGTCTTACTGTCTTGTGAATCTCAGGGATGTATACAAGATGTATAGATGGAACGTCTTTCACTTTGCACCCATTTTGGTTGATTAAAGCTGCCAGAGGAGACCTGGACCCCATTGTTAAGGAAAGTAATGAAAGTTTCCTTATGAGGAGGAATGTTTTCTTCCCAAAGTTATAATTAAAGAAAAATTTAATTGACCTGGCATAGCTGGGTATAGCTATCTTATAATCTCAAATGTATCCATTCTGTCTGAAATGATTAAGAAAGTAATAACCTTCCAATTCTGGACATGTCTGTAGGACACATTTTACTCCAGCCTCTTGATAGAATATGAGACTGATTGGCCTTGGTGGAGTCTAAATGCTAATTGCTGTCTGACCAGAAGTTCTGCACAGCATAATTAATGTGCTGATTTTTAAAAATATTTTCCAGCAGTGGAATTTTTGTTTTTATATTGTTTCACAAAGTAAAGTAATGCTGTATTTCCAGATACTATAGTTTGATTTCAGAGGATATTTTCGCTACAAAAAGAAATAGATGAGCTAGTCAGATATATCTTTTTTATCAATAAGATGCTGTCTCCAGAAACAAAATTTTGCTATAATAACTCCATATATTGTGAATCCACAGGTATGTTTGGATGAAGCTTCTTCACAAAACTGAAATAAATCTTCAAACATCCTTGGCTGTTGACTAAACCAAAGTAAATCAGAAAACAGGGAAATCATGAGTTAGGGAATAAACTTTACTGTGTCTGTTATAATTTTGTAAGCTGACAGATATATAAAAATAGAAAAATCAATGTCCTTAGAATCTTACATCCTCATTTAGTTTACTTTGACAGCCAAGGGTAGTCAGCAGTCCATATATAAAATCTGCATCTTTTTTTCTGAAATCACTTCTTCTAAAAGCATTCTACTCTTAAAAGTTTAAGGTTAAAAAGCTCTCCAATTTATATAGAGAGTTGCAGGGTACTTTACTCTATATAGTACTTCAATTTTATTATATTGCTTTTTTCTTTAAAACAACATGAAGTCCAAATGGAATTTCTCAGTGATACTAAGGAACATGCAGTAAATGTATTGTTGCTTGTATTTATTTATTAAAATATATTGCCCGTCTCAGTCCAGTGGATTCTGGACAGCATACAAAATTAGAAAAAAACATTAAAACAGCTAAAAACATTAAAACCGAACAGACAGCCCAGACTAAAACAATCTAATGGACAGCAAAATCAACAAAATAAGACAAGGGGCATTGAACAAATAATAGAATCAACCCCAGGCCTGGGACCAAAAACAGGTTTTCAAAAGGTTCCACAAGTTTAAGAGAGAGCATCAATCTTAATCTCTGGGGGGATGTGTTTATTTCAAAGGGAATCTTTAGAAAGGATGAGAGTAAAGGCATGGGTCTAAATACTGCTTGTCTCGGATCCCAAGTCATGCTTGTCTCTGCTAGAAAGTACTTTGAAACAAAGACTTAGAATTATATCATGGTAGTAAAAGAGTAGCTGGACTGAGAGTAACTGTGTAAGTCACATTGCATTGTGCTTTATCTAAATTAACTAGCAAACCAATGTGTGGAAGTAGATGAAATTAATGATCATATTGTATTTAGAGATCTTAGAATCTAAACCTGAATTCAACAGTGAGATGATTACTGGGGTGCTGGTACAAATTTAATTAGTATTTACCATTTAAGCCCACACGAACAATCCAGCTTGCATATTAATTATTGTACAGATGGTAGCAAAGCTGACCTGATTTGAGAAGGTATTTAAAAGAAAAGAGCAGCTTCAATTCTTGGTGTTACAATGCTAGGTGAAGGAGTTCCTACTAAATTTGGAAATACTAATGTTACAAGATGGACTATTGATTCCAATGATAATTCATCTTTAGTCAGTCAATATAGCTGGAAAATGTCTGAGTGATAGTTACATGTAGAAGATTTAGGGTCCATATTGGAAAATAAGGGGTCCTTGATATTCTCTGAGCTTGGTTGTTTTCTTGCAGACGTTTCATTACCCAAACTAGGTAACGCTAGCACTGACTGACTAGTACTGATGATGTTACCTAGTTTGGGTAATTAAATGTTTGCAAGAAACAACCAAGTTCAGAGAGCACCAAAACTGAGCTACAAATATTTTCTTTTATTGGTACATTGGAAATGATCTATAGGTAGTCCTTGACTTGTTCATTTGACAAAAGTTCAAAGTTACAATGGCTTTGGAAAAACTGACTTACAACTTACAAAAGGGAAAGGTTTTCCCTACTGTGTCCAACTCTAGGGAGGGGTGCTCATCTCCGTTTCTGGCTCCCAGTGTTAACTGAAGACATTTCTGTGGTCACTTGGCCAGCATGACTATATTCCAAGATGCACAGAACATTGTTACTTTCCCACAGAGGTGGCACCTAGTAATCTACTCACATTTGCATGCTCTCATAGACCTATGGGTAAGGATAGGCAGGAGATAGGATTTCAGACAACAGCTCTTTATTACAGCAAGGAACAAATCCAGCAACTAGCTCTCTGACAGACAGCCCTTTTATAGGGAGCTGCCAGGAGTCTTAACCAATCAGGGTCTAGCACTTTTCCGCTCATTTTCTGGACCTGAGTGAAGACTGTACCAATATCTAACACTCCTCCCCTCCTGGATGGAACATTCCAGCCTGCATACGTAATCATGTAAGTAGGTGGGGCGGTTGTAAGTCCTCCCTGACCTGAGCAGCTCAGTTGGCGTGGCGGCAGCTGTCTGAAAGGATGGCTCTGCCACTTCTTCCAGAGCTTGGGCTGCAACCTTCTGGAAACTATCGGGCGGTTCCTTGGCCTTGCTTGGAACCGGTTTGGAGAACGATTAACGCTGGATCCCTGGTTCCTCAGGTGTGTACTCCAGCTCCAGGGTTGAGTTAGCTGAGGAAGGATTGTAATAGTTATTAACTAATGTGTTAGATTCTGTTTGGAGGTGGCTGTGTAGTTGGTCTATGTGCTGCCTCCATTGGCCTCCGTCATGCATTCTAACTACGTATGACTTGGGGCCTGTTATTTGTTCAATGACTCCAGGTAGTCATAGGGAACCCTTGGCAAACTTCCTTGCGAATACTGTGTCTCCTATTTTGAATTCCCTGGTATTTTCTATTGGATCCCTAATGTTCTTGGGCGCATATTGAGGGTGAAGCCAGTCTAGAGCGAACCGAAGGCGGTGACCCATGAGTAGTTCTGCTGGGCTTCTTCCTGTGACTGCACTGGGTGTTATGTGCTGGTAGAACAAAAATTTGTCTACCCTGGCTTGCCAATTATACAGGGCCAACCTGCAAATGGCCGATCTGACTATGCATTCAGCCTGGCCATTTGTGGCCAGATGGAAAGGCTCCGAGAGGGCATAACGGACCCCCTGTTTGGCCAGGAACCCCTCAAACTGGGTAGAAGTAAATTGTGGACCGTTATCTGATGCTATGACATCAGGGAGGCCATGGGTGGTGAACAATCTTTGGAGAGCCTTGATGATGGCCTCGGTGGTTGTGGTGCCCATTAAAATGATCTCCAGCCATTTGGAGTAAGTGTCCATCACCACCATGAATGTTTGGCTACGTGCGCAGACTTGCTGGTATTACAACTCTGTCACCCCATAATAAACATCCTCCTTGAGCAGATAGTTTGTGCTGCCACATTGCAAATGGTTTAAACTTTTCAATAACCGGGCCATTAGGCCATCCCCTCCAAACACAGTCCAAAAGTTTTGAACGTAGAATCTTTGGCAGTTTCATGGGCGACCTGCTCCAATGTCCTGAGTCCTGAGTCCAAAATGTCAATAACCAGGACAGGCTGCTCTGGAGTTGGGTCATCTAGGAGATCTGGCAAAGGGCAGCGGCTGAGGGCAGTGGCGTGTCCCAGGTTCTTGCCTGGTCGATGCACCAGCCAATAGCTGTAGGCCGATAGGAATATTGTCCACCTGGTGAAACATGGAGAAAATGCCGCAGGTGTAGGTCAATCCCCACCCAGCAACTCCAATAGAGGTTTGTAGTCCGTTACCAACTCAAAATCCCTCCCAAAAAGGTACTCGTGAAATCTTTTGACCCCAGCCACCGCAGCCAGCACTTCCCTGTCTAGCTGGCTATAGTTCCTCTCAGCGCTAGACAAGGTTCTCAAATAGTAGGCAACCAGGGCCTCGGTTCCATTAGGCAGCCTGTGACTAAGAACAGCCCCCACCCCAAATGGTGAAGCATCACAAACCAGTACAAGGGGTAATGTATGGCTGTACTGTTTTAAAAAACTGTCCGCTGTCAAAAAGTTTCTTGACCGCATGACCCCAAACCCAAAGGCAGATTTTTGACAGTAGCCTATGGAGAGGCTCTGCAGCAGTAGCTTTGTCCTTTAAAATATGCTGTAGAAGTTAAGTAGGCCTAGAAAAGCCTGCAATTTGGACTGGTTCTTGCGGGGGAGGTGCTGCTTGAATGGTGCGGATCTTGCTTTGAGTGGGCTGAATACCTTGCTCGTTTATACTATATCCAATGAACTCTACCTCCAGGACCCCAATGTGGTATTTGCTGCCCTTTGTCTTAAGCCCAGCAGCATGAAATTTTGACAGAACTGCTCTCAATCTCTTGTGCAGTTGCATTTTGTTGGTGGCAGTTATTAAAATGTCATCAAAGTATGGGACAACCCCGGGAATTTTTTTGCAAAAGCCTTTCCATTATGCTTTGAAATATTTCCAGGGCAACGCTGACACCAAATTGAAACCTATTGCATTTAAATGCCCCTCTGTGTGTAACGATAGTCTGTGCCTCAGTGGTAGTGCCATCTACCGGCAGTTGCTGGTATGCATGCACCAGATTGAGTTTAGCAAACAGTGCCCCTGGGCCGAGTGAATGTAATAGGTGTTGGACTATTGGCACTGGATAGGCGCTCTGCTGTAAGGTCTTGTTCAGTGTACATTTGTAGTCCATGCAGATACGCACGGAGCCGTCCCCTTTTATTAGTGTCACTATTGGAGTCTCCCATTTTGCATGATCGACCGGTTCTAGTATGCCCTGCTTAATCAATTTGTTCAATTCCTGGTCCATCTTTGGTTTTAATGCTAGGGGGCCCCTCTGAGTCTTCATTCTAATTGGGACTAT
>JANHFT010005363.1:68313-78663 GCA_032467955.1 Pseudoxenodon macrops | reverse complement strand
TGAACAAGGAATTTTGGGAGTTGACGTCCACAGGTCATAAAGGGGCCATCGTTCCCCACTCCTGATTTAGATGAAAATACCACTAATCCACTTTAAATATAAGGAGGTTTCAACAGTTCTTAAAATCACTGTTTTCCCCCCCTTCTTCTTCACCTCAGAGTAAATTATTCTGGAAGATTCAAGACAGCAGAAAATCACCTGTGATTAATGACTGCAAGTACTGGCTGAATTCATTCCTATATTCACTCTAATAAGTGAAGCCTGAGATAAACAAGCATTAATATTCTAATCTGTGGTTACCTTCTCGGCTCTATGCACAGCAATCCGCAAGGGCAAATCCGGTTTGATTTGCTGTGTTATTCATTTGGATGGTGATGCTGGAAACAGTTTGGCGAGGAAAACAACACAGACACATGCATTGAACATAGCAATAACAAATAAATCAAGGTTTACAAAACACCCTAAAGAGACATGAAGGATCCACATTCTGCGGTTAAATCATTACTATAAAAAGTGCAATTTATTTGATGTTTGAAGACCTGGGTTCTAACATATGCCGCCTGGAGATGTTTTGATATGAGATAAATTTAATAAATAAACTAAAATATGAAACAAGGGGTAATTTAGGCATTACTTGAGGTGTTGGTGGACTTTGCTGTCTATGCAACGTAATGATTTTGCTTTACCACTATGTGGTGATGAGCAGAGAAGAAATAACAAGAGATGACAGGTCATATTTAATCTTGGGACATTTATAAAATAGGATTCTGGATTCATTAGTAATACTTGAGAGGGAATTTTATCTACCAATCTTTTATGCCATATTACCACTGAAATTACTCCTGGACTACAGGTTTAGCATAAGTCCTTTGGCAGATGAATTTGTATTTAGCCCAAAGTAGTCTGAAACTCTAGCCTGAATGATGGAATGGTTTTGCAGTGAATATTTTTGCACATTTAATACTTAGGTGGTAACTGGTGAGCTTTCAGATGTTGTAAGCTACTGTTCCAGTAGTTTCATTATTGGGACTGCTGGTAGTAACACTTAGCATCACCTGGAGAGTCCCATCACCACAGCAGAGTAAGAGCTGCAAGAAGTGCAACCTTTTTCAACCTGACGTAAGAAGTGGTAACGGGCAAAATTCCCTCTTTGATATAATGGAAACCAACAGATTCTCTTCCTCTTTTGGTTGTTTGATTTCCCATCACAGAAACAGCCCTTAATTCCTTGCTACTGATACCACAATCACCAAACTGAGACTATGAGCAAAAGTTTTAAGAATGTATTATTGCTCAAAGCAATCAGTAGGACGACGAATGTGGAATAAAACCTAAGCAGTATTTTTGGATGGTGATCATGAAGTAGACCTTCTGTCTGCCCCTGAAATGTGCCATGAAGAAATGCTCAAATTGATTGGAAATGAACATGGCAAGTCGGCCTCCTGATTCATAAACAATGTAAAGAAGGAAAGGAAAGGAAAGAAAGGAAAGGAAAAGAAAAGAAAGGTGGAAGGAAGGAATTGTATATGATATGTGCTATGATTTGACTTCATATTTTAAATCTCAATATCATTAGCCTCCTGCAAACTATTCTTTAAAAACTTTTTTATTGCTTATATTACTGAGTTTATTACTGTTATATGCACTGTCAAAGGAATAGCCAAAATGTCTAGAGCACATTTCACATTACGTTACTACCGGTTTGCCCAGTGCATGCACACTCATTTTGTGCATCCAGTTCATATGTGTGTCTACCTTCCACGCATGTGCCCAGCCTTCCATGCATGCAGTTTGTTTGTGCGTGTACCTTCTGCGCATGCGCCCGGCCTCAAAAAAGTGCCTAAATAGGATGGCATAGCCAGGAGGGTCCTACCCCCCCACCTGTGATTTTGGCTACCGGTTTGCTTGAACTGGTTTGAACTGGTTGAATACCACCTCTGGTCCAGAGGGCAGGACAAGAAACAATGGGTGGAAATTAATCAAGGAGAGAAGCAACCTGGGATTAAGGAGTAATTTCCTAACAGTGAGAACAATTAACCAGTGGAACAGCTTGCCTTCAGAAGGTGTGAGTGCTTCATCACTGGGTTTTTTTTAAGAAGAGACTGGACAGCCACTTGTCTGAAATTGTATAGGGTCTCCTGCTTGAGCAGGTGGTTGGACTAGAAGACCTCGAAGGTCCCTTCCAGCTCTATTCTGATTGATTGATTATAACATATGGTTCCTTATTTCGTTAGCCGAAGAAGACTGTTAGAGTGTTCCTTCCTCTGAGAAGTAAAAAGTTCTAGGGGTGGTGAATTTGCAATGAGAGACTATTGTATATTATGAGTTTGAGTTTGAGAGCCATGCTGGCTCAGGAATTCTGGGAGTTGAAATCTACAGGTCATAAATGGGCCATCTTTTCCCACCTCTGCTTTAGAATATTACAATCACCGAAGTAGGTCAAAATGAGTGGAGATCAATTCCTATTTTGCTTGATTGTTATTAGAAAAAAAGTAGTATAACGAGAAAGCATATGATTTCAAATGTTAGAATAATAATATGGTTAGAGTGAGGTTTTGAAGAACAAATGAGTCTTTAAACCTCATTTGAAGTCCCCCTATTGAATGGACCATATCTCATTCCTTAGAAATTTCACAGCTATGGGATAACTGTTGAAAACACTGTATTCTAAATGTCCACTACTCCAATTATTTATATTGGCAGGCGTTTGCAGATGGCTTCAGTAGCTGGGCTTAATAAATCAGTCAGACAAATCAGTGTGGAAGAGGCCCCAATGAAATAGAGAACCATACTGCCAGAGAACCAGAACAGCAGGCTTAGCAACCTCTGGAAAGAAAGAAAAAAATACCATAAAATACTTTCTCCAAGCCTTTTATTCATAGAGAAAATACAGTTTCTCTCCACACAGAGGGTTCAGATCCACAGTCATACAGAGAGGCTGCAAAGATAGAGACTTAAGCTAGTTGTCATGGCTTGTTATATTCAGGGGCAGGTGTCCTAGAAAGACCTAACTGATAGAGATAGCACACTCAGGTCACCTGTCCCTGAATATGAGAAGATTCCAGAAGAAGAGAGGGAGGGAATGAGACAGCTGAAGAACCACACGACAGCCACATCGAAAACTTCCAGTTTCCTCCTCTTAGTCATTCATTTTGGAGAAGCAAAGGGACTTTCTATAGAGCAGGGCTGTCAAACTCCCAGCCTGCGGACGAGATACATCACACGCTGGCCAGGCCCACGCCCGGTTTAGTGAAGGGGTGGGGGAAAGTCCCAATACATCATGTGATGCCGCCATGATGACGTGAGTTTGGCACCCCTGCTGAAGAACTTCTGCATTCTGATTACCTCAGCTATTGACTAGACCGGAGCACTGAGAACTTGCAAAGCTTCAGATCTCCAAAAATGTTCACTTTGTTATAGTGGATGCCATGGCAGAAAAGGCTCTCTTTCTGGGTCTCAAAAAATGACATTCTTTTGTAGACAGGGTCCATTACATGTCTTTTCTGTGGGTCTTGATGGAACAGATAGACGGAAGAGGGGGAGAAGTGGTCCCTTAAATAAGTCATGCTGTAGAAGGCTTTATAAGTCATTACCAGCACCTTGAATTGAACCCAGAAGCACAGTGGCAACCAATGAATCTCACGGAGCATAGGTTTAATGGAGCTCCTTGATTGAGGGGCACACACAACTGCCCATTTTGCACAACACACACACACACGAAGAACATTTTATATTCTACCTTGCCAAACAAGAACAGATATCCAAAAAGAACAATAAGGAGAGATGAACATACAAGAAACATTATTTTTTTAAAATCATACTGACTGAAGAAAATAGCAAAGGTTTGATAGCCTAAACATCTCCCCAGTCTTACTGCCTGGACTTCTAATTATATCAGAGAAATCAGCTAAAAAATAACGAAAGAATAACGAAAGATCAAACCCCCCAAATTCCAGATAATCAAAACAGCAGTAGAAGATGGCTCAGCTAAAGAAACATATCAGCTGGTCATCTCCCCAAGCTTTTTTCGTGAATAAATGAATTATGGGAATAGTACAGGAATCATTAGAAAGCCTGGCAGAGAGATTTAGGGCAATATCACTTGGTCTTGCTTTCTCTTTTACTAGGGTTGACCAAGTCCCACAGGTGCTTTTCCAAAAAGGCAACTGGACTTTTCTTGGTTTCTTTCCTTGAAAACATTTCACTTCTCATCCAAAAAACTTCTTTATTTTTAACTCCGACTCCAAAAACTCCAGCAGTCTTTTGGTAAAACCCCTTTCAGACAACTGTGACCTGGATGATTGAGAATCCCCATAGACAAGGTTGACCAAGGTTGCATAAGAGACTGCCTTCAATGACTCTTAAAGCAGCAATTGTGTTCCATTTTCTGGTGCTGAGATGTGGCTGGGCTGCCTCCTGATTGCTTGACACATTAATGGAGAGGTCTAATTTTGAAATAGTTTTATCGCCAGGCATTTTTGTGGCGTGTAATCAGTATTTATACATGTCTTAGTCACAGGAGAAACAACCTTTCCTTTCATGCCCTTCTGTTCTGCATCCCATCCCATCTGGAAGGTGACAATCTCTCCCCGGCTTTAAAATGATTTACTGCGATTTCAATCATTTCTTCTTTCACAGGTCTAGATGTTCAGCAGGGAAGTTTGAGACTCGCTTGTTTTATTTTCTGCTCTCTCTCCTACCTACCTGGGTGTATTTCAAGGCAATAATCTCTGTCCTGGCTTTATTCTCCTGCATTTTTTAAGTCAGAGAAAAGTATGTCAACAATATTTACTGCTTTGAATGTTCTGGCAAAGGATCAGCATGCCTGGTGGTAATTTTGAAAGAGAAATGGATTATTTTTTTCATTATTATTTTTCCCCTTAAGGTGGATATTGATTTTAAAAATTCATGCACGGTAGTATTTTAGTTAGATATCGAACAAAAAGAAAAAAATGTGTTCATGGAACTTCTTTTAGATACCTGTAAATGGTGAAGTTTCAGTATTGGTCAAGCAAGGATTTTCTCATCATAGACATGTCTCTGAAGTGTTATTTTTTTTCCTTTGTGCTTCAGCAAGGAGTCAGCTAAACAACAAACAGTCCACATGGAGCCAGCAGGAATGCCTGAGGATTTAACAGCTAAGTCGAGCATAGACTCGGCCTTCTAAGTAGAAATCTGGCAATCATTGACTCTGAATGCCAACAACAGAGGCCATGAAGTAGAAGAAATGGAGAACTAATAAGCTCCTCCTACATCTCTCTCCAACTGACCTCTTTAACGTAGGAGTTAGAACCTTTTTACATGCATCTTAGTTTACTATGTTTAAAACAATTGTACTGTACATTGCGCACCAGGATGCCTTTAAAATGCTTCAGAATCTGCTGTAACTCCTAATCATGACACATCCATGACCATGTTTTTTGGACAGCAACCTGGAAATTGTGGTGCCATTCCTTCTTATGGGATGATTGTACAACTTCCTGTCCAAGTCCACAGGCTTGAGATTTCTTGATGATCTTTTATTCAAGTGCTAACAAGGTGGTCTTGTTTAACCTTTGGGGGGACCTGCCGAGGTAAACTCAGGCTATATAAATTTGATCAATTGATAAATAAGCACCAGCGCTTAAGACTTCACAGTGCTTTACAGCTCTAAGCAGTTTACAGTGTCAGCATGTTGCCCTCAACAATGTGGGTCCTCATTTTCCTGATCTCGGAAGGATGGAAGGCTGAGTCAACCTCGAGCCGGTCAGGATCGAACTGCTGGCAGTCATTAGCCTGCAATACTACATTCTAACCACTACGCCACCAGGGCTCTTCACATTTGATTAAAATAAATTAATAAAGCAATGCTGTTCAAGAAAAAAAGGTAATACAGATGGGAAATGAGACTTCTCCCATCCTCAATCCTAAGTAGCTGTTCTAACATTATACTGTAGATCATAACCAGGGGAGCTGCCAGATTGGGGGAGGTACTGACAACATATTGTCACCTCTGTTTGTCATTACTGTCTCTCAGGGTTTCTTTTCCCTTCCCAATGTTCTTCTCCATCTCTTTCGGTCTGTGTGTCTCTCTTCCCCCCCAACACATTTTCACCTTGCTACTGTTATTACTGAAAGGGAATTGTATTCTTGAGAAATTATAGAATCATTTTTCCTTCCCCTGGAGCAATTCAGAGGAATGCTCTGGTCATAAATTTGGTGGATCATAATTTTGTAAGACAATCTGTGCTCAACTTTATGCTTTTTTTCTTTTTTTAAAAGGACATCTGCCAAAGTTCTCTCCTGTCATCACCGCCTCTATTTCTTCCTTTCCCTAAGTAGCCTCTGAAGAGCACAACCAGCCAGCCAGACTGAAGCTTTGCCCTGCAAGGGGCTTAAGCTGAAAGGAAACAGAGGAAGCAAAATAGCATAACTGTGGCCTACGGAGCTGGGGGAGAAGAAATAATGGGAAAATAGTTGAGCGTTAATAATGTGTGAAAGACATCAACTGTTCATGGTTCTTCTGTTTTTTGGAGACTGTTCCTGAATGATTTTACCTGGGTTTCACTCTAATATAAATGTGAGTTGGCAGGAAAAAGAGATGGGATGGGATGGAGCTAGAAAAGTGGGCAAATCCTGGATAGAAGAAGGTAGGGAGTGGGATTGCTTACATCAAATCTCCTCTGAAGAAGACCTTCACTCCTATTTTCAATGCAGTAACCCAGACCCTGGTTGAAACAATTAGATCTATTGCTGTTGGGTTTAGTTTGGTACTTACCACATCGACTTTCACTGCTGTTTACCTGATTCTCATCCTTGAGACTTACCCCATTCCGTTACTATTTTTAAAAAAACCCAGTGGAAAGCAAGTGACAGCAACCCCCACATTCTGGTGACGAAGTTCAGGATCAGAATTATGGAATTTTCCTCTCATTTATCTGCCTTTAGCTAGAAATCAAATTATAACACTTCCATCCTGGGCACTAGCCTGCGAGATCTTGGTATGAGACATGGCATCACTTATCTATTTGGATAACAGATAGATGGAATTGTTGTGCATTTTGTTCTTCTTTCTCAGTTTGACCTAAGTCTGCTGGAAAAAAACAAGGCCAAAACATTGTTGGAAAGCAAGAAGAACCTCCCTCCTTCCCTCCAAAATGAAGCTGGCACCATTAGAAGGCTGGTTGGAAGGTCTAGGTTTGCTGAGGAATTCTGGGAGTTGAAGTCCATAAGTCTTAAAGTTGCCAAGGTTGGAGACTCCTGGGCTAGGTGACTTCCACCTGGAGCCTGCCTTAGGAGACAGATTGAATAAATTCAGTTCTCCCCTTTCCAACTCTGAGTTGCAAACTGTTAATAGTAGCTGTTGAGTTCCAAGTGATAATTTAATTATTTAATTGCATTGATTATATGATAATGATGATGGATGATCATTTCATTTTTGGACTTGCTAAATACATGTGCCCTGTAAGAGTTGACTGGAGGCCCCAGTTCAGTGTAAAAACTTGACATATTAACGGAGAACATTATCCATAAACCATAGAGAACTCGTATTCACGTGAGAGAGAGAAAAAAATACTCCCATCCTAGTATGGTGAAAGAAGAAAGTCTCCATTCACACAAAGTGGTCTGTCCTTTTTTTCATTTCTTGCCAACAACAAAGGCAGACTGAGTCATCAAGAGAATGAGAAGAGTTCTTTTTTTCCGTGTTTCAACTTCATTCAAACACCGCAGCTAGACTGATGAGTTGGTTAATCATTGTGTCATATGCTCCAGTGCCTTCTATAGGTGGATCTGCATATAGATAGAAATATAGTTCCTGGCTAGATACCTGGGCAGAATTATCACTTTAAACAAAAATGGGATGCAAAACTAGGTAGATGCATTGTGATTGCATTTTATTAGCAAACCCTTTCCTTAAAAAAACTAAATCAAGAACAGGCAAGGCAGGCTGGGGATGCCAAAGGAAAATAATAGAGCAGATATCCTGGACAGGAAATGGTCAGTTTGGTCTAGTGGTTAAGGCACCAGGCTAGAAAATTTAATAAATAAAAACAAGGGACTGTGAGTTCAAGTCCCACTTTAGGCATTGGAAGCAAGGTGGATGCCCTTGGGCCAGTCACTCTCTCTCTTGGCCCAGCCCATTTCACAGAGTTGTGGTGGGGAAAATGGGAGGAGGAAGGTGTGTTCACTGCCTTGAGTTATTTGTAAAAATAAGAAAGGAAGGAAATGGATGCATGGATGGATAGGTGGATGGATAGATAGATAGATAGATAGATAGATAGATAGACAGACAGACAGACAGACAGACAGTTCAGGATGAACTTCAAAATTCTGAGAAGTGGAAAGAAAACTTCTTCCATGTTGATCAAGCAATAGCTGCAATGCTTTTCCGATTTGGGATTTGGAATAATGGCCATGTTCATCTTTGGCCTCTATCTCTGCTCATACCTGCAAGGTCTGTTCTTGCCTGTTTTTCACAATGCCTTCTCTCCCTTCCGATGCGCACCACGGGCTTTTTGTACTCCCCTGAACTTCCTTCTCAGCTCCAGCCTTCGCATTTGTCCTCATTATTACCACTGCAGCAGTTCTGAGAATCTCATTCCATGCTGCCTTTGGGACCAGGTTGGCGTTTATCTCTGCCAGATTCTGCAGGTAGAACAAGAGGAAGGCTAGAAAGCAGGTGGGGAACTTCATTCTGCCTGCTAGAGCTGGCAAAGCAAACCCTGCCAGAAGCTGTGGCGTTGGCAACAGGAGTGGATAAAAAGGCTCCAGGCCAGTTCTGAGGAGAAAAAACAAGAGAAAATCGAAGTAACGAAAAGGAGGGATGCTAAGGCCAGGTATAGACAAATGGTGATAACCAGATTGCAAGAAAGCAATTACAGGTAGTCCTTGACTTATAATTTAGTGATTGTTCAAAGTTACAACAGTTACAACAGTAACAAGAGTACTGAAAAAACTGACCTATGACCCGTTTTCACATCCATGGCCGTTGCAGCATCCCCATGGTCATGTGATCAAAATCAAACACTTGGAAACTGGCATGTATTTATGCCAGTTGCACTGTCCTAGGGTCATGTGATCATCATTTGTAACCTTCCCAGCTGGCTTCTGACAAGCAGAGTCAATGAAGGAAGCCAGATTTACTTAACCACCGCATGATTCACTTAACAACTGCAGTGATTGCCAACTGTGACCATCACTGCATGAGGCACAACTCACTTACCTGTCTTGCTTAGCAATGGAAATTTTGGACTCCATTGTTGTCATAAGTTGAGGACTACCTGCAACTGTCTAGGGCCATGATGGTGAACCTATAGCACATGTGCAAAAGGTGGCATGCAGAGTCCTTTCTGTGGGCCTGCATGCAGCGGCTAGCTGCTCTTCCAGGTTCCATCATGCGCATGTGCACCAGCCAGCTGCTCTTTTTTGGGTTCCGGCGATCTGGCATGCACTCCAGTTTCGGCACTCAGTGCCAAAAAGGTTAACCATCACTGCTCTAGGGACTGTAAAGGACTGTAGTCATCAGCTTTGCGAGGTAGCCCAGATAGGATAGGAAGCACACCCAAATAAAATTAATTCTACTTTATTGTAAGGTTACATGTAGCCTTCATTGTGAGGTTACATTGAGAGACTTTTTTCAATGAAAATACATTTCTCCCACGCCCCCTTTACAGCCTAAGAAACTAGAGAGAGTTTGCAGAAGCTTCTTGGATGAGAATCGAAGCATCTACAAAGAAAAACAAGAAAGTCCAGTTGCCTCTTGAAAGAGCACCTTTCATGGGACAACCATGACCTGGATGACTGAGAATCTCCATAGACATTTAGCTATGCTCCCTTTGGAGATGTTTGACACATCTGCATTTCTTCTGTGAGCTAAGCTTCCTCTTATCTGACCATTCTCCTGGCTGTGGTTCCTTCCCCTGCCTCCCAAGGTCTTTCCCAAATACACCGCAAGCCTTGAAAATAGTATTGGATTTTGGTGCCCATAATTCCCTGGCCTGCATGATGACCCTTGCATAGGTTGAGTGAGAGGTGATGTGAGTCCAGTACATCCTGAGCTTGATTAGACCAAAGTCTAGTCAGTGCCAAAGCAGAAGTGGGTTCTGAATCTTCTTACTGCCGGTTTGTTCAGGGTTGTGCCTCGAGCACGTGCACACGGCAATCAAAACCTAGTTTCTGTGCATGCGCAGAAGCAAAAATGAGCTTCCGTGCATGAGCAGAAGCAAAATCCAAGATGGCAGCGCCCATGGAGACAACGACAGAACTGGCTCCATGACGTCACTGTGGAGTTACTACCAGGGGTGAAATCTAAAAAATTTCCCTACCAGTTCTGTGGGTGTGGCTTATTTTGTGGGCGTGGCTTGGAGGTCA
>JANHFT010005363.1:42098-53410 GCA_032467955.1 Pseudoxenodon macrops | reverse complement strand
TCCACCCCATGTGGTCAGCTACCCAGAACCTCAAACCATGTGGTCCTGTCCACCATTAAAACCATCCTTCCAAGCAGCTTCCATGTTTCCAGTGTCTTTCTCCCCACTTGGAACTGAACCCAGATGGACATTTCTTCCAACAATTTGATCCATTGGTGATCTGTCTCCTGCTGTCCTGCTTCCGGTCTTGAGTCTCTCCCACTCCACCCCCTTGCCTGTGTTGAGAACATCGCACAGGGAGGCACTTTCACGCCCACCGCTCTCAAAATTGCCCTTGAATATTCCATTTGTACAAATGGAGTGTTTCAAAGTAGAAAAGCAGTAGCAGGTGGTGCTGGATAAATCAACTCAGTCATGAGATCCTGGGGAGGGAAAAGGGGACAAGGCACCAATGTCAGTCATCCTGGTTGATGGTTGCTAATGAGCATTTTGGTTGACAGCAGTAATGCTTAAAAGTCCCACCCCTTGACACAAGGAAATGAGACCTGCCATCCAGATCTGTCAGCCCCTCCCCCAATTTGTCATTCTTAAAGGCCAGCTCTCAGCAATCATTGACCCTGGGGGAGTAGACAGATTGTGTAGACAATTTCATTCCACTTGCATTGTCCTCATTTTGGAAGGAATAGAGTTTTCTTTTCTTTTTTTTTCTGGGCCGGGGGAGTGGTGGTAAGAATTTTCAGTTTTGCAGAATGCTCATATTATGGCTTTGGTTAATAATAACTAATCTATTAAATTGATATGCTGCCCGACGTCCAGTGAATCTGGGTGGTTTACAATTGTCAAAACATTTTTAAAAAACAAAGAACAGCAGAGAAAAATACGCAAACAGCACAAAACAAAAGGAACCAGGAGTCCAGAGGGGAGTAAAGTGAAAGAAAGGGGCATCGGTTCTTTGATTTGGGCTCCCTCAGTGACACTTTAAAGCAATTGTGAAGAACTGCAAGAACAGAACTGTATATTGAATGCATATTGCAGACCAATGCTCTGGTCTCATGGGTACCAGAACATTTCTTGAGGGTCAAATCTGAAGCATCTCTCAGTACCATCATAGCACAAGTCAAGTTTTCTCCCAGGTTGCTTGCAGTCCATGTAAATCTTATCATCCGTCTGGTAAACTTGCAAGATTTGTTTTTCTCGGATGTACATCCGAACTACACTGTGTTGTTTCTCTGTGTCATATAATATAGGTGGGTACATATTTATTTATTTGTTTATTTACTTATTTATTTATTGTCATGTTTATGTAGTGTATATTAGAGGTGGTGACCAAGGGTGGGGTCTAAACTTACCTTGCCGGCGGTTTGCTGCCTCCCGCGCTGCGTGGGTGTGTATTGCGCGTGTGCACGCGCACATACGCAGTAAAAAAAAGCCCCCAAAATTTTTTTAAAGGCTGAAAATAAGATGGCGATGCATGCCCAGTGCCGGAAACTCGGTTTCTGCGCATGTGCAGAAGAAAAAAAATCCGGGGAACTTTTTTTTTTCAAAAAAAAAAATCCGCCCAAAAGATGTCGCCGCACGGAGCAACAGAACCGGCTCTGTGACGTCACCAGCGGCCTACTACCTACTCAGTAGAACCGGTCCAAACCGGTAGGAATCCACCTCTGGTGGTGACCCTTTGAGAGCTGTATGTCACAAAATGTCATTTTAACGTATGCCGATTAGTGTACATTCAAAGTGACAATAAAGTTATTCTAAATCCATCATACAGCTCTGCATTATAAAAATTCATTTCTGGCTTCTCTAAATAACCATGTAATTTATTTTATTTTACTTGTTTCTTACATCTCTCTACTGCCTATTATTATTATCATGGCATCACACCGAATCGTTTGATTCAGACTGCTTTGCCAGAATTCCCTTTTATGTAAAGCCTCTGTTTCAGTAGGTCTGGGTTCTCGGAGCAAGATTGAAGAATGAAAGCTGTGCTTAATTGGGGGTGGAAATCCAGAAGGATCAAGTCCGGTGTGTAATTCCACTATTCCAGATAAAGAAAAAGTGGTGAAAAAGACGATTTAGATTTAGATGGGGAACATTCTTTATATTAACTGATGCATTTTCCTGCAAAACCGCAGGAGTCAATGAAAGCAGAACAAAACCGCAGCAAGAAGTTGGTAGCTTGTTCTTCTCTCCATGATGTAATCCTCCTGAACGGCTATAACAGGAAGAAGCTGTTGGGGGATAAAAAACCTTCTGTCGGAATGAGAAGGGGATCATGTTCTCCTGGATGATGATGACAATTAGTTCTACTTATCTCCAGACTCCAAATATGGGTGTATAAATATCTTTCACTTGCTGACTCAGGCTTGCAGATGCTTTCCTGGCAGGCCCACCTATTAAATCTTTTAAAATTGCAATCCTTATTTAAATGTGTGTGTGTTTTTAAATACTACCTGTATGGATATGTGTACTCAAGACTGCACCCAGTCTGTGGCTGATCATTTTTACTATCAATATCTATTGATGTATTTCTCTAGGACTTAGTAGATTTGACTACTGTACATGCTTCATTGTATTATTGTGTATTGTTGTGAACCTTTCGGACTCCTATTGATTGAGGTTTGTTTGTATGTGCATATTTTACAAATTGAATAAACAAACATTTTGAAGTGCGACTTGTACACTTTCGAGATATGTAATCCCCCCCCCAAATAAATAATATGCTATAATTAAATGGGGAAACTTAAATTTCCCTCCCAAGCTTTTTATGAAGTGCTTTTGGTTATTTCTTTCACATACTTGATCTTTATTTTGAAAAGAACATCTAAAGCCTCATGTTCTCTTCATGTTCTAAAGCCAATAATCTCTCTGCCTCCTGTTTATAAGTCTGGGGGTGAAGGCAATACAAGTCTAATTGCTGCAGGACGATTTTCGGTATAATCTGAATGCAGTCAGAAAGCTTTTCTGCTTGAATAATCATCTGAGGAATACCTTTGCATGGCCAGAACAAGACTGTTCCTGAAAATTCATGCTGTCCTACCTTGTTTATAAAAGAAAACAAAGAAAAGAAAAATTAAACTCTCTGCGCCTCTCTTTTAAAAGCAGAAATAAGGAAACGGCTATTTATATTGTGTAACCAGAATTGTTGTAAAAGCATTCAATATAGTTAATCCTCAACTTACAATGGTTCACTTAGTGACCGTTCAAAGTTACAACATCACTGAAAAAAGTGATGACAATTTTTCACACTTACGACCATTGCAGTCACATGATCAAAATTCAGATTGTTGGCAACTATCACACATTTATGACAGTTGCAGTGTCCCAGGATCATGTGATCACCTTTGGCGACCTTCTGACAAGCAAAGTCAATGGATAAACCCGATTCACTTAAAAACTTAACAACTGCAATGATTCACTTAGCAACGGTGGCAAGAAAGGTCGTAAAATGGGGCAAAATTCACTTTAACGTGTCTCACTTAGCAACATAAATTTTCGGTTCAATTGTGATCTTAAATCGAGAACTACCTATATATAATTGTTTTGGGGGAGTTTTGAGGGGAGTTGATGCCAATTGTTGCAGATTCTTTCTAACTGCAAGATATGAAAATTAGATTGCCCGGTTGGAACAGTGGTGATGGACTTCCTTTGTTTATATTTGGAATATCTTTTCTCATTTCAAATTTTAAAAAAAAGTTTTAAAAAAAATTACGGGAGGAAAGGTCAGGACTTTAGGAGAGAAAGTAAGGAGATGGACATGGTTCATTATAGCCTTTCCCAAACTTCACAGCCACTCTTTCAAAAATTAGCAAGCCATAAGTTTTGGAAAATGATGTGGAACATCTGCTAAGTAATATTTCTTCCATATGGGACATATTGGGCTGCAATGAGAGCAGAGGTGGGTTCCTACCAGTTCTATCCGGTTCTATAGAGTAAGTAGTAACTACGCGGTGATGTCACGGAGTTGGTTCTGTCGATGGCTCCGTGGGCACCACCATATTGGATTCTGCTTATGTGCATGCACAAAAGCTAGATTTTGACTGCCATGTGTGTGCTCGCTTGCGTGCTTGAGGCGTGACCCTGAGCAAACCGGCACTGTGAAGATTCAGAACCCACCTCTGAATGAGAGGTACCTTTGCCTGTCTTGGAGCAGCCTAGAGTTGTAACACAGTGCTTTTAATAAACTGAGGACACAGTCTTCACATGTGGCAATTTAAGATCTTAGTTGCTTGGGTCTGGAAAAAAATTGACAGGTAATGGATGTATGACTTGTTTTCAGGCTTACTGTTCACCATTGTGCAGTTATTGTCAAATAAGAGGAAATGTGATAGTCTCAAAAGCTACAATCCAGGAATTGATCCCCAAGGAGTTGACCTGTATTAAATTCCCAGGAACCATCAGACTCCAGATATGTGACTGAAAGAGACTCAAATGATAGCTTGAATGTGTCGAACAATCACTGTGTTATGACGCCTGATGAATGCAATAGATTCCCTCATCAGGACATCATGGGATACATTGACATATATAGCCATTCCTGAGAAATATTTGGACATCCCGCAACCTTCAGTGATATTAAATTTCATATTCCACTGAAGAAATATAGTGTAATAAAAAAGGTAAAGGTTTTCCCTGTCCATTCAGGCCCGACTCTAGGGGCGATGTTCATCTCCATTTCTTAGCTAAGTGAGTCAGCATTATTTGAAGACGCTTCCATGGTCATGTGACCAATGCTATACGCCCAAGGCACGGAACACTGTTACTTTCCCACCAAAGTTGTACCTATTTATCTATTTGCATTTGCATGCTTTCAAACTGCTAGGTGGGCAGAAGCTGGGGTGAGTAATGGGATCTTAACCATCATATGGGTCTTGGGTCTTGAACTGCTAACCTTCCAGTCAACGAGCTTAGTGTCCTAACCGCTAGGCCACCAGATATTAATTCTTTTCAATGATATTTTTTCCCCCTCATCATCCATTTCCAAACATCTTTCTCAGCTGTCTTTTCCTGCCCAGGATGGCTTTATTAAAACAACATATCTACTTTATTCGATCTTGCAGCAGTTATACCAAAGACTCTGCTACATTATATAGAAGTCTGCTAATTATGTTTGCAAGCTCGGAGGTTGAAAACAAGGTTTAAGAATTCATTTTATAATGCTGAGTTATCAAGGCCTGTGAACAAAGCTTGTTGAGGGGGAGGGGCAACAGATAAATGTAGCTGATGCTCCTACAAGAAAAAGGCTCATGAGATTTCATGAAAGATGGGGAAGGATTTCCCTCTGAGGGTGTTTTAGTTTATTAATGGGATAACTTAGTATTGTAATTTCTTGCAAGTTGGTTTTAAATTATATAAATTTGTAAAATTAAGTCTTATTTTCTGTCTGCCACAGGGAGAGAAAAAAAACTGTTTGAGAAAAATGCCTGGAAGAAAATGGATCACGATGCAAAGCAAATGAGGAATTGTTCAATTCTTCTTTACTGTGGGCATTTCTGCGTTTTGGGGTCGAGCAATTCTGCGACAATTAAACTCATATTCAAATATTTCCTGTCTTTTGATGAGATATAAACCCCCTTGCTAGGCTTTCCTCTATTTGATTCCTTATGTGCTTCCACAAGACATCAATCAGAAGTGAATTCAGGTAGAAGTAACTTGTACACATCTAAGAGAGGGTTGGAATTGATATCAAACATCATTCCTGGTGGAATGGCATCATGTAACATCTCCATCTATTTGCTCTAAGAGCTGAAGGGAAAGTGGACTATATAGACCAGACACATCCAACCTGCAGCCCGCAAACTGCATGAGGCCCTAAACAATGTCACATGCATCAGGAAGCAACGGGGTTGAAATGACTACAGCTTTATTACATGCTAATGCTTTCTGCAAGAATCTAAACTACTAATGGTCAAAGTGAGTTGGTGGTAGATAAGAGTCAACGGAATTCAAGGTGGGCTGGACTTAGATCTCTTGTGGGCATGAAGGGACTTGAGAATGATGCTTGACTCCTCCCTCAGGGCGGTCATCTCCTACAGACAGCTAATAGGATGTGAGGGCAATCTGGCTATGGCATCTCTCACCCCATTGATCACAAGGGTTGAGTTGGCTGATCTGGTTGGCTAGAAGGGGACTCTTATCTAACACCAAGCAAGTGCTGTTAGTTGAGAAGATTCCCCTGAATAAATATAATTAGCAATACATCAGTTTAATTGAATGAAGAATAAATTCAGGTTTGCCCTACCTTGAGAGGGGTAGTGCATGTGTGCACCTGCTCTTTCGTGCCTGACATTGCTTAATATGGAAGCACCCCACTTTGTCAGACAGATGCAATAAAGGGCTACTGAGTACCCCTGATGTGGCTATGGCAACAACGGAAATGCTCTTCTTTGAGTTATCGTCCAGTTAATCAGAATTGCTTTGAGTGACAAGCAAAACATGACATCTGCTTTTTTAAATATTTCTCAAAATGTTTCATTCTTCTAGGAGAGGGTGGTGGCTTCCCACACTACCAAGACCTGGATGCATAGCTACAGATAATGCTTTTCCAAGAACCTGGGGCCAACTCCATGGGTTGCAAATCAGAGGTGGGTTCCTACCGGTTAGGACCGGTTCTATAGAGTTGGTAGTAAGCCGCTGGTGACGTCATTGAACTGGTTCTGGTCCGCGGATGCCGCCATCTTTTTTTAAAAAATTCTGGTTTTCTGTGTTTCTGGCACTGTGCATGCATCGCCATCTTGTTTTTGACCCTTTTTTGTTATTTTTTTATACTGCGCATGTACGTGCATGTAAAGCGCGTGCCCATGCGGTGCACCCACGTGGCGCAGGAGGCAGTGAACTAGCAGCGAGGTAAGTTAGAACCCACCCCTATCGCAAACCCTTGATCCTGAAAAACCCAGCTTCTCATTGGAGTAGAGGCTTAAGTATTGTTGATGGGTTTTTTAAAAATTTATTTTTCACTCCTGCCTGGACAAGCTGTAGAAATGTTTATTGGAGTAATGCTTAGCTGTGGCCTCTGCTGTGTTTGTAAAAAGATTGCTTCTTTATCACTTAGGAATACTTTCGGTAGCTTTGTAGATGTCATGTTTTGCTTGTCACTCACAGCGATTCTGATTAACTGGATGATAATTCAGAGAAGAGCCTTTCAGTTATTGTCATAGCCACATCTTGGGTACTCAGTAGCCCTTTATTGCATCTGGCTGACAAAGTGGGGTGCTTCCATATTAAGCAACAACAGGCACGAAAGACTAGGTGCACACATGCACTACCCCTCTCAAGGTAGGGCAAACCTGAATTTATTCTTCATTCCCGCCTTTTTTCAGAGCTAAGTTGGTGTTTGCAAGCAGCCGCTGAATACCTTCTTCAAAGGCATCTCTTGTGTTCTTCTTCAAACACCAAATATGAATAAATTAAATTAACATTAATCAGACTGAAAATAATTAAGTACAATTAACATTCTTCCTCATACATTTAGTAACGCTTGCCTTCTGTCATATTAAAAATTGCAAAAAATTGCCAGAATCGTTTGAAAAGGTGATGGCCCACCCGTGCAGTCGTAGATTTGTACACTACGATTTAAATTATGGGATATTCTTTGGGGAAAAGGTGTTACATGAACCATACGGATCATGTGTTCAGTCATATTTTCAGAAGCTCACGTTCCATTCAATCTCTTTCATCCATCCAACGTCTCATTGCATGACTTCATTTCCAGCCCTGGCATTTCCCTTTTAAGAAAGTCTCAAGCTCCCTGTATAATTTGTATATGGCTACAAAAGAACATGAGGTTTTCCCTTCCGCTTAATATTTCAGCACATATCTTGGTTTCTAAGAAGAGATTGGACAACCGCTTGTCTGAAATGGTATAGGCTTTCCTGGCTTGAGCAGGGGGCTGGATTGGAAGACCTCCAAGGTCCCTTCTAATGCTGTTATTCTGTTATCTCTGCTCGCAGGTAATTCTTGATTTACAACCATAATAGAGCCTGCCAATTACAGTCGTAAGTTGTGACAGTTGTAAAAAGTTTCCCCGGTGTGGTCTACCCAATTTTACAACCTTTTTTGTGGTGGTCCTTAACCAAAAACACCATGGTCATTGAGTGAAGCCATTGTTTTGCCAAAAAGCACCAGTAAATGTGGTTTTCAGAGGGGTGGTGGTGGTAAAAAGTTGTAAAATGCATTCATGTGATTGTGTGATACTGCAAATGCCTGTCAATGTTGGCTGTTGCCAAATGCCTAAGATCTAGTCATGTGGCCACTGAGCGGGAACAGTCAGAACTTTGGAACTGGATTTTAAATACCTTGAGGATATTTGTTGTTCCTTAGAACAATTGCTAAACTACTGGCCATAAGTTGGGGGCTATCTGGGTACAGCAGGGTTCATCTCCCCATTACTTTATTATGATGCTATTTTATTCTTTACATCTTTCTTTCTTTTCCCCATCTCTTTGTCTCCTCCATCTCTTGTTGTTTTCCCACCAATGATTTCTGATCTTAGATCTAAATTATTTGTACTATACCATCTTGATTAGGAATGCAAGATTGAGATTATTGGATTTAAATTCAGTTACATCTTAATTTCGAATTTGACTCCCAAATTTGAAGGCAGGTCTTGCTCAGTTAGCACATGGCCATCTGTTAATGATTACAAGGTCCATCAGTAACTTTTCTTTCCAGATAGGCTTGTGCAGACTAATAGATAAAAACAAAAATATTCATTCCGGTTCATTAAAATTTAAGCTGTGGGAGATGTAGTATGGATATATTGAATAGAAAAGGATAAGTCAAGTTAATGACCTTTTTTGTTTGTTTACAAATTTCAAACTTATTCATGATCTAAAACATGAAATTTTATAGTATGATTTACAGCAATAATAAAAAGCACAAAGGTATTTAGGAAGGGAATGGACTGTAAGGATAACCTTGAGGAACAGGAAGAAAAATTGTAACCAGGATAATGGTCAGATAAGAGAATTCTGAGTTTGGAGTGGAAATGCAATTTGAAAAGGATTTTGGACTTGACCCTCCCTAGTTGTTTTTAGAATAAAGGCAGGAGGAGGGGAGCAGAGGTGGATTCCTACCAGTTCTAACTGGTTCTTTAGAATCGGTAGCAACTCGGTGATGACATCACGGAGCCGGTTCCTTCGATGTCTCCGTGGGCGCCGCCATTTTGGATTATTGCTGTGCGCATGTGCAAGGCGCAACCCTGAGCGAACCAAGCTACATAAATCTGAGAAGATTTATCACTGTTACCTCTTGCTAACAAACAGCCTTTCTAACATCTGCTATCTTCTTGTTTCAAATTCCCTCCTCCTTTTCTTTCCTTATTGCACCCCAAAACTCTGCACTTTTACATATTTTGACCCACCTACCTGTTATTCACAGCATCAATTTCTTTACCCTTCATCTATCCCCCATTCTATTAGCTGACCTACTTAGGTTTAGTTAAAACTATAACCTTGAACCAGCAGTTCTCACAGGGAGGACAATCCAGCTCTTAGTTCTTCTTTCCCCTTTATATCCTGCTATTTAGCTTATTTTTTAACCTGCCCTGGATCGACTGATTTTACTGCAGCCACTGAATTGCACAAGCTTACAGTCAAGAAAATTAGAAATGGAACAACTCATTATGGAGAGCTTTCCCCTAAGAGGGTATGAATCAGTACATATATTACCTTATGTCTCTTAATCTTATTTTTCAGGATCCTTGGTTTGTATCCTTCCATATATTCTTATATATATATATCCAGAGTTATATATATATATAACTCTGTTCCCAATTTTAGATATTTGTGAATAAACAAGTGGTAAAGTTTCTTTCTGCAATTACACTAGTTCCTTCAAATTTGAGAATAGGTCTAACACTGCAATAATCCATGACCCATGAATGTAAAAAAAATGTAGATGAATCTAATGATGTCTAATTCTATTCTATTCTATTTTATTCTATTCTATTCTATTCTATTCTATTCTATTCTATTCTATTCTATTCTATTGTCCTGGCCCTACGTACTAAGAGTTGGTTTTTGGTTATCAGCAACTGTCTATAGAGATTCTCAATCATCTAGGTCAGGGGTGGGTTCCTCTTACCTTCCCTACTGGTTTGGGTTGCATTAGAACTGCGTGTATTGCGCATGCGCAGAGGGTTGTTTTTCAGCTGATATGAAGCCGGAGCAGCGATTTTCAGCCAGAGGACTGTTTCGGGGCGGGGGCATGGCTGGCCAGCCATCACTGCTGGTTTGGTGAGCGGAGGCAAATTCCCACCACTGGTTCGGGTGAACCGGTCTGAACCAGCAGCCACCCGCCACTGATCTAGGTCATGGTTGTCCCAAAAGTGCTTTTTTCAAAAGGCAACTTCCTTTGTTTTTTTCTTTTAAGACATTTCACTTCTCATCCAAGAAACTGAGAACTGAAGAAGCTTCTTGGATGAGAAGTGACAAATCTTCAAGAAAAAAACCCAAAAGAAGTCCAGTTGCCTTTTGAAAAAGCATATTTGGGGCTATCAGCAACTATTAGGCATAATTTGTGAACAGTTCTCATATTTGATTGCATATAATGTACATTGACTGGTCACTGACATTTTGGAAACAGCAACAAGAACATGATATCCTTGAGGTATCAAGTTCCAGGTTGTCAACTGTCATCAGTTTCATTTTTAATCATTCTTTAAATCAAAGTGTTTATTTCTCCTACCAACCCTCCCTCCCCGCAAAACAATAATAAAACAAACCTTGGAATCTCTCTTTCTCTGTGTACATCAAGACACCTCCCCCCCTGATAATTCAATGTGAGTCCATCATAACTAGAAACAAGGATTTCATTGATTAAAAGCAGACATCAACCTTGAAATTTAAATATCCTGATTGACATCTATCAGACTGGCTACAAATAACTTTGATGTTATTTCACTGTCCAAAAGTTATTGCTGACACGTGGCAAATGAAAACTTATTTTTTTTCATTGGTGGTGAATTAAAACTTATTTTTTCCTTTTACAGTACGCAGAATCCCTTAGATGGTTGAGTCATGGGCTTGTAAGATTTTTAAAGATGGAATACTAGAACATAGAGTGTCAATATCTTTATAGAGCTCCCATGATTAATATAAAGGTACCAACTGTAAGGGAATTTTTAATGGGGTATGAAGAAATGTCTTTTCACCATCTGGTAGATTATATTCAGTATCACATACCAAGAGACAATCCTTAGGCTGATCAGCCAAAGGAACAAGTTATGCTGAAACTTGTATTTTTTTCCTTTTTAAAATAGAATAGATAAAAGACCAAATGGGAATATGGATCTATTCTGTGTGATTGGACACACAAGGAATTTGTCTTTGGTGCATGTGCTCTCAGTATACATAAAAATACAAGATACATTTGTC